>APFE030426927.1:68492-99478 GCA_000404065.3 Pinus taeda | reverse complement strand
AATGTACCTTTATTGGATATGGTGTTAATGATTTTGGTTATTGCTTATATGATTACGAAAATCACAAAATCATTAGGAGAAGAGATGTAATATTCAATGAAAAGGTCTTGTAGAAGAATTAGTTGCAGGAAAAGAAATAGGAAAAGGAAAACAAGGAATACGCAGTTCTTGATGAAATCAATGAAAAAGTAAATGTGCCTAAAAATAATAATAATCAACAACCACAACAACAACAACCACCACAATAGCAACAGACACCCCAAACACCTGAAAGTGGTGTTAGAAGATCTACCAGGATAAGTAGACCCCTTGAACAATACTCTCCTTCATTATATTATTTATTGTTGACTAATTTTGGTGAACCTGAATGTTATGAAGAAGAAATGCAGGTTGAAAGCAGGGAGAAGTGGAAGGTAGCCATGGAAGAAGAGATGGACTCCTTATTGTGTAACCTGACTTGGGACTTAGTTAGGTTGCCTACAGAAAAAACTACATTGAATAATAAATGGGTTTACAAATTGAAGGAAGAAGATGGAGGAAAACAGAGGTACAAAGCTAGACTTGTGGTGAAGGGGTTTGCACAGAAGAAAGGTATTGATTTTGATGAAATATTTTCTCCTGTTGTTAAAATGACTTCAATCAGAACTATTCTAAGTCTAGTAGCAGTTGAATATTTGCATCTTGAGCAGTTAGATGTAAAGACAACCTTTCTCCATGGGGATTTGGAGGAAGAGATATATATGCAGCAGCCACAAGGATATGAAGGAAAGGGAAGGAGAAACTTGTGTGCAGGTTGAAGAAGAGCTTGTATGGCTTAAACAGGCTCCAAGGCAGTGGTATCTAAAATTTGACAAGTTTATGTCTGAACAAGGTTATACTAGATGTCACTTTGATCATTGTGTTTATCTGAAAAGGAAAAATGATGGCAACTATATTATATTGTTATTGTATGTAGATGACATGCTTGTTGCAGGGTCTAACATGTAGGAAATAAAGGTGCTCAAAAGAAAATTGGCAAATTCATTTGCAATGAAGGATTTGGGAGCTACAAAACAAATCCTTGGTATGAGAATAACTAGAGACAGGAAAAATCGCAAATTAACATTGTCTCAGAATGAATACATACAAAAGGTGTTGAAAAGATTTAATATGCACAATGCAAAACCAGTTAATACACCTTTTTCTAGCCATTTCAAACTTAGTAAGGAATGTGCCCAAAGACCCAAGAAGACATGGATTATATGTCTAAAGTTCCATATGCATCAGCAGTTGGAAGCTTAATGTATGCAATGGTCTGCACAAGGCCTGATATTGCACATGTAGTGGGAGTTGTAAGCAGGTACATGAACAATCCAGGAAAGGAACATTGGATGGCAATGAAATGGATTCTCAGATATTTGAAAGGTACCACAAATCAAGCATTATGCTTTGGTGGTTCAAACATTTATCTATAGGGATATATTGATGCAGATATGGCAGGTGACAGAGATAAAAGGAGGAGCACTACAGGATATGTATTTGTTGTTGGTGGAATAGCTGTCAGTTGGGTTTCAAAAATCCAAAGTGTTGTTGCACTTTCAACAACAGAAGCAGAGTATGTTGCTGCTATAGAGGCTAGTAAAGAAATGAATTGGTTACAAAGGTTTATGGGTGAATTGGATAAGGAGCATGATATGGGCACTTTATACAGTGATAGCCAAAGTGCCATTCATATTGCAAAGAACTCAATGTTTCATTCCAAGACTAAACAAATATAACTCAAGTACCATTTCATACGATTAGTGTTGGAAGATGGAGAGTTGAAGCTAGAAAAGATACACACTAGCCAGAATCCTGCAGATATGCTAACAAAAGTTGTAACCAGTGAGAAACTGAGAATATGCTCAGTTTCAATTGGTCTTCAAGGATGACGATGAAGATGAGAAACATCCAGGTCCAAAGAGGAGAGATTGTCCAGCAAATGAAGCAGCGGTGGCGTTGCTACAATCATTCTCCATTGTTGAGTATGGAGCATGATTGTTTAGAGGTCTTTGTTTCAGCCGGATGTATACCCCAGGAAGTTTGTACACCCCTCCACGTGGGGGGGGGGGGGGGGGGGGGGACTTGTCCCGCTCGTGAGGGTTCAGGGGGGGCTGATTCCCCCCTGGCTGGGGGATCTGAGGGCCGACTGTCCCCCGGTGGGGGTTTCGAGGGCAACACCCCCAAAGCTAAAAACAGATGTAAAATTTCCTTGTAAAAGTATAGTAATTTCTAGTCAATTTGGTTTGTTCATTAGGCGAATGATATGACAGTAGAACTTATGTTTATTTTAGGGTTTTTTTTCCCTAGAAGGAAACCCCTCTCTTTGTATGAGGGCATTGTATTTGAGGTTGTGTAATAGATGTGTATTCTCTGAGCGAGAAGCAAAGAGGTGAGACTGTGAGAGAAAACAGAGGATATTATAACGGATCTACTATAGGTTGTGTCTCTTCATTTTGTTGGATAATAGAAAGGAAGGATTGGCTATTCAGGGTGGACGCAGCCCAAACTGGGTGAACCATGTATATCTATGTCTCTCTTGTTTTATGCATTTTCTATGTTTATATTTCTACAATATTTTATGTGTTCCATTGCTCCATAATATACATTTTTCTAACAACTGCAATATCCCATTGTGGACATTGCAGTTAATGCACCTATGAAGGCCATTCCTCTCTAGCATATTCCTACATTCCATGGCATAACATCAAAAGATCTAGATGCATTTTTGTTTGAATTCAATGTATTAAGTCGAGGGTATGACTATACCACCGATCCCCAAAAGCTAAAACTATTTCCCTCCACATTAAAAGGAGCAGATTTACGATGGTTTATGGGGTTAATTGGAGGTGTTATAAATGATTGGGATCAAATGAAAGGTGCTTTTCTAAAGAAATATCAGGATTATTGTAGGTCTAGAGAATTAAAAGATGAAATATTTCAAATGATAGCCAGACCTGATGAAACATTGGAGGAATAGGTAGAACGCTTCTAATACAATCTTCATAGATCACCTTATGCATCTTTAACCTTACTTGATAATGTGCTAAAAGCTACCTTAATTAAAGGGATGAAGGAATAATGGGTTGAAACATTAAAAATTATGGGAAAAGGTGACATATATCAGGAAATTTTTGCTAACATTATTGATTTATGTATCAGGAGTTCAAGAGGCAGTACAAGGCTAAAACTAGTAGACCGTGACATAATCACAACAGACAACAAGATCTCTAGTGGAGGTGTAACCCATGTAGAAATTGAGAATCTACTAGAAGACTTCAAAACCGATATTCTAGGGACTTTGACAACATAGCTCGACATTATGCAGGCTAAACAAAAGCAAGCAGAAGAAAAGCAAAATTTGGCAATATTCTGCCCTAGATGCAGAAAGAAACACAACCATAAAGAGTGCCTACTAGATGCAGTCCATGTCTGTGCCATTTGCACAAAATACCACTCCACAGAAAACTGTCCCTCACACCCGAGTCTGAAAGTAGTCTATAAGGAAGCGAAAAAAGAAACATCACCAGTGTACCTACTCAATTAGTGCCGTCAATGGTAGCCACAATAAATAAGTATGCCTGTTGATCCATCCTCTTCTTTTCAGTCTCCTTAGTTTAATGCTCAGCAATATAATGGAATGTGGAAAAATCAACCACCTTTACCTAGCTGGTCAGAGTAGCCATTTCCTACATCACCATGGCCAAATCAAACAAATCAAACCAATTGGCCAAACTTCCCTTATTGTCCACCATTTTGGCAAAATAATGCATATCCGACACAATGGTCACCCTCCACCTCGCAGAGTCAAACCTGGTAGTCAAATTGGCAAAAACCTATGAATCAGCCAGCCGGAACAATTCCTCTCCCTCAACCTACACTTCCAACATCATATACATTGCAACAAAATCCCTAGACCAACTTAATACTACAACTCCCAGCCCAACCCAACTCGAACCCTAATAATAGACCGGTTCAATATGTTCAAATAATCGAAGCACTAGAACTAGAAACCAAGTTAAGGGAGTGCAATGACCTTCAATTAAGGTCTAGGTGCATAATAGAAATTGAGGGAGATAAAAATGCTCAAGTTAAAAATCTGTTACCTTTAGAATCACCACTACAAGAAGAGGATGTGGTTAGACAACAAACTTACGACCAAGCAACCACTTCTTCTCCCCCATTCCCAGAACGACTAATCATACCACACCCAATAGAACATCCTAGCTTTGATCTTCTGGGAGAACTAAGAAACTTGTGTATAAATATCCCACTCCTCCAGGCTATCCAAGATATACTGATCTACGCAAAAACCATCAAAGAGTTATGTATAAAAAATCCAAAGAGGAGAATAACAACTAACCCAACCGTCCAAGTAGTCGGCACCCTATTTGACTCACTATCAGGAGGAGAGGCACTCTAAAATATGAGGACCCAGGAAATCCTATAGTTATGGTGAAAATCAATGGACACTCCTTTCCAAATGCCTTAGTTGATTTAGGAGCTACAATTAATATCCTAACGACCACCACTTGTCAAAATCTTGGTATTACATCATTAGATCCAACCACAACCTTATTGGAGTTGGATGACCAATCAGTAGTCAGACCAGAAGGCACACTACATGATGTAATGGTCTCTGTAGACTCTTGGGAATGCCCTACAAACTTTCTGATAATTAATCCAAAAAACTGGCTAGATGGACACCCTTTAATCTTAGGTAGACCTTAGCTAGCAACTGTTGATGCTTACATTGGCTGCTGACAAGGTAGTATGACTATAACCAACCAGAAACCAGAAACCATATCCCATGTACAATGTCACATGATAGAGTCAGAATTTGATAATGAACTAGAAGAAGATCCCCTCAAAGACACTCATGATCAATCAATACCTAATACCTTTGTTTCAAACGACAAAACTATAGAGATTGAGCCAGGAAAAACCTTGAACATTAAAAAAAAACTGACTCCTGAACAAGAAGAAAAGCTGGTCCAACTACTGAGAAAATACAAGGAAGCTTTTGCATGGGATTACCTAGACATGAAAGGAATTGATCCCCAGCTGTGTATAGACCACATTTATATAGAAAAGGATGCTAGAACCGTCCACCAACCCCAACAGAGACTGAACCCTCATCTTAAGGATATTTTGAAATCTGAATTACAAAAACTTTTAGATGTAAACTTTATTTACCCAATATCTAATAGCAAATGGGTCTCTTTACTAGTAATGGTGCCAAAGAAGAATGGAAAGTGGAGGATATGTGTAGATTACAGAGAATTGAAAAAAGCAACCCAGAAAGACCACTTTCCCCTTCCATTCATTGATCAATTATTAGACACATTAGTAGGAAAGAAATTATTTTCTTTCCTAGATGGCTTTAGTGGATACAATTAGATTTAGATTGCCCTTGAAGATCAGGATAAACCTACTTTTACTTGTCCTTGGGGAACATTTGCTTACAAAGTCCTACCCTTCAGCCTATGCAATGCCCCTGCCACATTTTAGAGGGCCATCCTTAGCATCTCTTTAGATTTAATAAATGAAGGGCTCGAAGTATATATGAATGATTTCATACTGTATGGAGATGATTTTGAGCCAACACTAGACACATTGGAAAAGGTGTTGCAAAGATGTATTGCCACCAGGCTTTGCTTGAGCCATGAAAAGTGTCATATGATGATAACCGAGGGACTCATCTTAGGTCATTATATCTCAGCAGCTGGAATACAGGTTGATCTAGCTAGAATTTAGATAATTTTTTTAATACCTACTCCTCCCACACAAATAGAGGTATGCAGTTTTCTGGGTTTTTCTAGTTATTACAGGAGATTCATAGAGCATTTTTCTCAAATAGCTACACCTCTATACGCACTAACTGGGAATTTTGATTTTATTTGGACACATAAGTGTGATCATGCTTTCGAGGATCTGAAAATTCTTGTATCGATAGCCTGAGTGCTAAGTGGGCCAAATTGGGATTTACCATTCCAAATTTCATCTGATGCTTCAGACACAGCTACTGGAGCAGTCCTTGGGCAGGAAGAAGATAAAAAGCCATATGAAATTTATTATATTAGCAAGAATCTATCTCATGTTGAACTAAATTATATTGTAACTGAAAAGAGTTTCTAGCAGTAATACATGCTATAAATAAGTTTAGACATTATATAATTGGGTATCTTGTAGTTTTATATACAGATCACTCTGCCATAAAATACTTAGCAAATAAACCTATTACAAATGGTAGAGTAACAAGATGGTTGATTTTATTGCAGGAATTTGACATCACAATAAAGGATCGACCTGGAAAAGAGAACCCTGTATCTAATTTTCTCTCACGAATGCCAAAGCCAGTGGATGCAGCAACAGTTGAAGATCAATTCCTAAATGAAAATTTGTTTGTTATTACTGTCAGGACACCATGGTATGATGATGTTGCAAATTATTTAGCAGTAGGTAAATTACCCAAGCATTTAACTCCCAATGAACATAAAAAAATAGTACAGTGTAGTACCCGATTCTCTTGGATTGGGGGAAACCTATTTCATACAGGAGCAGATATGCACATCAGAATATGCGTCCACGAAGACAAAATATTTGACATTCTAAAAGCTTGCCATGACGGGATTTGTGGCAGACATTTTGCAGACTACAGGACTGGTCACAAGGTTTTACAAATAGGCTATTACTGGCATACAATCTTTAAAGATGCTAAGAAATTTGTGCAAGCCTGTGATAGTTTCCAAAGAGCAGGATGCCCTGGATAGACTGATGAAATGCCTTTAAATCCACAGTTAGTAATCGAGCCATTTGAGCTTTGCGCACTCAATTTTATTGGTCTGATTAACCCATCATCAAATTAGAAAACATATATTCTAGTAGCAACAGAGTATGTTACAAAATGGGTGGAAGCTGATGCACTTCCAAGAGCTACAGAGGATTCTATAATAAATTTCATTTTCCAAATATTTGTGCGATATGGCCTCCTGAGGGACATAATCACGGATGGTGGACCGCAATTTGTAGGTAATAAAATTGTTGGAACATTAAAATATTACCACATTCGGCACAAAACTACCACCCGTATCACCCACAGGCAAATGGCCAAGAAGAGAGGACGAATAAAGTGATAGAAGCAATACTGATAAAAATAGTTGCATCATACAGGCATGATTGGGCTTCAAGATTGCCGGAGGCCTTATGCGCATACTAAACAATGTGGAGAAATACCATCAGCCATTCACCATATCAACTAGTATTTGGAAAAGAACCCATCTTTCCAATAGAATTCGAAATACAAACATTAAGAAAAACACAAGAGGTGGGTTTGAATTTAAATGAAGCCCAGACTAGCGGATTACAGCAAATCAACGAGCTAGATGAAGTTAGGCTCTTGGTTCTTTAACACACTGCATTAATTCAACAACAGAGAGAAAAATGGCACGACACCCTTTTCAGAAAGAAAATCTTCCATGAAGGAGATTGGGCACTCTTATACGATTCCAAGTTTCAGGATTTCCCAGGAAAAGTCCTGACACTATGGCTTGGACCTTATGAGATACAAAAGGTGCATGACAATGGCACCATTACATTGACTACCATTGTTGGATCTGGACATTCGTTCAAAGAAAACAGTCATCGAGTGTGACTTTACCACAAATCGCTCACTTAGGAATCCTTTTACCAGCAATTATGAGAAGATGCCACTATGTAGATTCTTGTTGAGGGAGATAACCCCTCCTCAGCAGTAGTTCACTGAATAATTCTTTTGTTTCTGAATTTTGTATATAACTTTTTCTCTTTAATTTTGCCTGTATAAACTATTTTTTTTAGATTGTTACTATTGTTCCTCTTAAGGAACAAAAATTTTGCATACCTTTATTTTTCGTATTGTTCCTCTTAAGAATAGTTGTTGTTCCTTTAAAGGAACAACAGTCGTTCCTCTTAAGAAACAACAGTTTTGAGTGCTTACATTTGTTTGTTGTTCCTTTTAAAGGAACAACTGTTGTTCCTTTTAGAGGAACAACTGTTGTTCCTCTAAAGAAACAACAACCATTTGTCTTTAGGAACAACATTTCTACGTATTTCACAATTTTTGTTGTTCCTTTCAAAGGAACAACTGTTGTTCCTCTGAAGGAACAACATTTCCGCACCCTCGTTTATTTTTGCTATTCCTTTTAAAGGAACAACTGTTGTTCCTCTTAAAGGAACAACATCCATTCCTCTTAAGGAACAACACATTTGCATGTTTATTTTTGTTGTTCCTTTTAAAGGAACAACACTTCTGCATGTTTATTTTTGTTGTTCCTTTTAAAGGAACAACACTTCTGCGTGTTTATTTTTACTGTTCGTTTTAAAAGGAACAACACTTCTGCTTACTTATTTTTGTTATTCCTCTTAAAGGAACAACTGTTATTCGTTTTAAAGGAATAATAGTCGTTCCTCTTAAAAGAACAACACTTTTTGTGTCTTTATTTTCGTTGTTCCTTTTAAAGGAGCAACACTTCCATGTGCTTATTTTTGCTATCCCTTTTAAAGGAAAATTCATCACCCCTTTTAAGGAACAATAGTCGTTCCTCTTAAGGGACAACACTTCCACTTGCATTTTTGTTGTTCCTCTTAAAGGAACAATGCTTTTGCTAGATTGTTTTGGCTGTTCTTCCTAAAGGAACAACACTTTCGCCAGATTGTTTTTGCTGTTCCTCCTAAAGGAACAACACTTCCGCCAGATTGTTTTTGCTGTTCCTCCTAAAGGAACAACACTTCCACTAGATTGTTTTTGTTGTTCCTTTTAAGCAACAATCCCATTTGCATTTTTTTATTTTTGCTATTCCTTTTGAAGGAACAACAATTTTGATTTGGAATGTTCTTAGGCTATTATGCTGAAGGATCGATATTTTATTTTGCGCTTGCTTTATTTGTTGTTCTGCTTAAGGAACAACTTCTGTTCCTCTTAAGGAACAACAATTTTGAGTGTATCTTTTTCTTTTGTTTATTGTTCCTCTTAACGGAACTGCAGTTTTGCATGCAAATGTTCTTTTTGCTATTACTCTTAAGGAACAACAGTTGTTCCATTTAAGGAACATCACTTTTTGAGTGCATTTTTTGTATGTATGCTTCTTAAAGAACATCATTTAGAGATATTTTTTTTTTTTTGTGAATGATGGTTCACTGTTCATGATCCCTTCAAGGCACAAATATAAATTTATGCAAGGATACAAAAACTAGAGGATACTGAAAGCATCAAACCAAAGAAAAATTGTTATCTTTAGAGAAATTTCTTTGTATCGATAAGAAAAAAGAGGAAAGGACACAACTATTTATATCACTTTGTTGTCTTTATTTTCACTAAAACTAATTTGATTGATTACCTTTATCATGTTGGTTCTTCCCCAATCTTCATAATTCTCTTTGATCATTATTATTGAATAAGAATAAGGGCATATTTTCCTCTATTTAGAAGTTCAAACTTCTTCCACCATCCCTACTCTTAAGGAGTGCTGAGCCATCCTTTGTATATAAATAGGAAAGTGATATATAAATGAAAAAAGAAAAAAGAAGAAAAAATATATATCTATATGATTACTAACAATTCTATGATTTGTTAGATGAAGGATAGGGGGTCTCATCAAGAGCTAGCCTACCATGATCATAAGGAAGTAGTGAAGTGGCATTCCCACTATGGCCCCCAAACTAAGGACATGATCCAAGAGGCACATCAGAAAAATAAAAAAGTCATTGGAACAGGAGGTCTCATCATGAGCCGGCTTGCCCACCTTTCACTCCTTCCTGGTGAATGGCATCGTGATTCATATGGTTACCAAGCCAGCACAATGACCTCCATTCTGACATCACAAAAGCACTTTCCTAGGCATACATAAAGGATTATGGTTCCAAGGGTGAAAAAGCAACTTTTTCAAGGTTATGAGCACCTGTGAGCAACAGAGCTTTGTTGATGGTATTGAAGTTGTTAGAGCCTAAATCTACCTTAGGCTGAAGGAAGGAAAAATTCAGGGTAACCACAAACCACGCTCAGTCTAGTAGCTAGCCCTACCAGAATAGGAGAGGGCTCTCTCCGGGTCACGCTCAGTGAGAGAAAATCAATGGGGTTGGAGATGACCGAAATAGGAAACTAATTTTAGGCTAGTAAACAGATATCAAAGAGGTATTTTGATGAATGACTGAGTTTTCTGGGCTATATGGGGACAAAGGACAGCATGAGATGAGAAATTAAATCAAAGACACAGATTGTTTCTTGAGGCATGATAGGCAGTAAGTTTAGCAATCAAATTTGAATAATATGGAGTGGAAAGACTGTATGAGAAGCTGAAAAGGGCATAGGTGATGAATACTTTTTAGACAGAAGAGGAACACAGAACATGAATGCTTTCCCAAGGCAGAGCAACTAATTGGATTTTGCCTCTCATACTTAAAAAGCATTCAACTGGAAATGAAATATGAATGAACTGCAAAACATTACAAGTTACATATGAAACAGAAAGAAGAAACAAATTGCTAAACTCACACCACATGAGTCTCTTGAATCAGAGCTATATCATTTCATTAAAATCTCTGCCAAGACTGTACAATGCAAGTGTTGGGTTTTTCCTCCACACTGCTCCCAGAAATTCCAACCAACACCTTACCAAAATGACTCTCAATACAATAAATAAGTTTTTCTATGAGAAAGTCGATCAACCTAGGAAATGAAAAGACAACCATCAGCAGTTACATTCAGTTACTATGATGACCAATTAAAACAAAGTAAACCTGAGTGCAGATCTTCTGGGTGACTGCTCGCCTTCCTTTTGCCACTTGGATAGAAGCCAACATTTCATGAATTTTTTTTTTAAACTTTGCCTTCGATGCTGGGAAAAATGTATTTTAAATGAATGGGCCCACTTGGAGAAAATTTCAAATCGAAATTTCGCGGAGTGGAAGTGATTTTGGCCTTTGGGTCTCTGTGCGCCGCGCCCAAAACTGTATGCATCACGCCACTTTGGAGCTGGTTTTGAGGCACTTCCTAAAGTCCAAATTGAGCCCAAGTGTGCTTGTTAGAAATCCCTGCTTGTCTACTTTCTAACCCAAGTAAAATTTCTTAATTTGGTGCCGATTTGCCCCTCCAAAACCTCAATCTCCCAGGACTGCTTCCTTTGTGTCAAAATAGGGGCAATGAGGTCATTTTTTGAGTGTTTTTGACCTCCGGAGGACTCAAAACTTGCCCAAACTTCTTGGCCATGCACCAGTAGTCATGAGTTTTCATGAAAAATAAAAAAATATAATGTTTTTGCAATTTAGAGCTCCCTAGAAAAAGAGCGCGCCACGTGGCGCGATGCATAGGGAGAAAAACCCTGCTTTTTGTACCAAAATTTGTCAAAATGCAAAAAATGCCTCAAATTTCTTGAAATTTAGGCTGGAGCTTCTCCATCAAGTGTCATGCTAAGCTAAAGAGGCTTCGGCCAATATCTAAAGACGATCATGCTCCCTTTGCCTCTTTTGCTTCCTTATTGCCTTCTTTAGTTTTGCCTTTAAATTCCTTATTTGTGCCTTGCAAACATGATTGCATGCCCAATAATGGTTTTTCATGTGCCTGAGCATGTACTTGTCCTTGTTTGCTTTCACCAGCAACTCCTCTAAGTGGATGTTGATCCTCTCGAGCCAATTCTCTCGATCAACCTCTATCTCCTGCTGAATGGGTGTCCTCTCATTTAGGCTTCGTTGGGCAGCCTGCTGGTCTTCACGGATTTTTTGCCACCTCTATGAGGCCTCCTGGGTGCATGTACCTCTGTTGGAAAATCACTGGGTGTCTCTTCTTCATGATCATATGACGGATCAGATGTCATGTCTGCTGGTGGACAAACAATCTTGGACAAATAGGTGTTGATATGTCACACTGTCTTGTAATGCCTTTGATGATGTGCTTGACCTTTTTCACCAAGAGAAAATAATGACATGAGGGATAGTAAGGGGAGGGAAAAATAGTGAGGGATTAGGGACTATTGGGAGAGATTTGTTTGGGAAATATAGGAGGGTTGTGAGGGGTTTTATGTGTGGGATAGGGTTTAGGGTTTCACCTTTGAAAAGTTTGGGAAAGGGAATTTAGGATAGGGGTTTAGTAACTTTAGGGGATGGAGAAAAATGGAGTCAAGGAAGAAAGGGAATTAAGGACAAGAGAAATAATGGAAAAGAGTAACCTTGGTGGCGAACAAGTTTTGAAACCCTAGGCCGCAATTTACATGTGAGGAATTCAAAATGAAAGGGTTGAATTTTTGTTTCAATCATTAGCATCCATAAACCACCATACCCTAGCACAAACTTAGATGAAACACATAAATGGAGGATCTACCTACTTTTGGAATGAATAATTTTCAATTTGGAGGAAGATTTCAATGAATTTCAGGCCTTTTAGCCCAGTGCGACGCGCCTCCCCAGTGCGTCGCGCCAATGTAAATTTACACTGGAAAATTTCTCCCAGTGCGCTGTGCCTTTTTCCATGCGACGTTTGGAAGCCTTCCCGGTGTCCAAATTGGGTGCAGGATAGCTCGGTGGAAAGTTATTTGACTCTACTATCCATCCCAACTAGAATGTGTCAATTTGGAGTTCATTTTCCCTATCAAAATCAAATCTCCCAAGACTGGTAAAATGTGCCCAATGAGGCTGCCTCAAGGCAGAGTGCTGTTGCAGTCAAATTGTGAAGGTGTTCCTAAACTCCAAATTGAGCTCATGATAGCTCATTGGAAAGCTATTTGTGTTTAGTTATCATTTTTCTCATCAAGTAAGTCATTTGGCTAACCAAGCTAGAGAAAACTTGATTTTTCTAAGGTAACTTTAGAGGTGCATCAATTCTCCCGAGGCAATTGTATTTTTGACATTTCTCTAAAACCATGACACCTGTGTAAAAAGTGAAGGAGGTTTTTCTTCCTTGGCCTATTGTGGACAAAAACCTCTCACACTTTTCCAAAATTCATCTTTTCGTGCTTAGAAACATCATTTGAGTGAATTATTGGACCTTCCTCTGGCCTGCAAGTATTATTGAAGCACTTTAAGAACAACAATTTGCAAACCCTAGACCTAATAACTCTTTGCTAACCAAGATATTAGAATAGAATTGTAAATGAAATTTAAAATGATTTGACAAATAGACCTAAACCAGCAGAATAAGGCATGAGGGGAAATGACTAACAAGACCCTTCCGTCAGATTATGGCATGCCCCTAGCAGAATGCAGCTGAGTGAATGGAGCGAGACTCCTAAAAATGAAATGCAGAAAGAGTTTTTATCTCTGACGGAGGACTGACAAGACCGACTCTAACATTGGCTCCAATAGGGATGGTAGCTCCAGCTCCTTGGAGGTGCCAAGAACTGCAAAACTTTGGGAGAGTAGACAGTGCCTTCGTCCATTGGGCTATGGAGTCAAAACACGGAAACTGACATTATGCAGATGGACTCTGACTGAGGACTCAAACTGAAAACCATAATAAAACTAGACATGACTAAATGCTAACTAACAAACTGGAAAGATGCTCATATTCGAGCTTATTCAGCAAACCTACCCTAATTACTCTTTCCACCACCCGGTCAAGTGAGATGGAACAGCCAATGCAACTAGGTAAGCATTATGGCTGATATTTGATTTCTTCCCAAATGCTTTCTGATGTGCAGGAAAAGGGAAGAATCGAAAGGCAACTCCCATGGAAACTTGGAATCAAGTTCACTACTGACAAACTTGCAAAGCATGAATTGGCTGGATGACTTCAAGAACACTGCAAAAGGATCTTCATAAGCATCACCATTGATTTCCATTAACACATTATTGCTCTGGTCCAAGTAATCTTCATAGCTGGATATTAAAATTTTCCTCACATCTGCACTGCCTTTCTCTGATGATTGCAGCAAGCGGTCAAAAGGATCCTGAATTTCGTGAAGAACCAAACTCTGTTGTTGATTCCAAATAGAACCAAAGCCTCCTTTATCAATCTCCTCATCTCACTGCAAACTTTGGTATGGGCTATGAAATGAACAATTTGTTAAACAAGACAATGAAGGTGACCCTTGAAATAGATGATTATCAACATTCTCTTTTGTCTCATGGTTAGCTGATGAAGAAGAATTTTTACAGCAAACAAAATCTAACACATGAGCAAAAGGATCATCAAAAACTTGAGGAGACTGCTGCGATGTATCTATTGAAACTGTATGACATCCTATTGGCTGTTCATCTTTTTCTTTAGAGATATTATGAGGATTCTACCTTATAAACTGAAATGCTTCGTAACACAAGGGTACAGAATCCTCTTGCATCATTAAATCATGTATTTTGGCTACCTCACCTTCATTTGTAATCTGACCTTGAATTGTGTTTGGTGCCTGTGAATCTAGTTCTATATCCAAAATGATTTCACCAATCATTTCAAGGGAAGATTTCTTATTAACGACCTGCTCAAAAATTTCACCATCTGTCTCATCCTCAACATTAAAACTAAGATATTGTTGATTTCCTACAAGCTTTTCAATTGAAGATTTACTATGCAATTTACCCTGAAAAAACTGAAATGATTCAAAACAGAAAGGTAAGGAATCTTCTTGTATCATTTGATCATATATGCCAGCTTCTATGTCTTCATGTGCAACCTGACTACTAATGGCATTTGGGGGCTGGAACTCTAAATATAAGAAGTCTGGAACAAAGTTTTCATCGCCCTCAAGAGGATCCAAATCAAGATTTGTCAATATTTGATGTCTGATCGCATGGAAATTATCTCTGATGAACTGACATGAATCAAAGCAAAAAGGAAAAGATCCATCCCTTACTTCAAAATCTGCTGCACTTTCCTCATTGTTTCCATAGCTGATATGCATCGGTTGATCACTGTACTCGAGTTGTTGTAAGCAAACTTCCTCATCCCACAAACTAGCTGCTGATTTGTCTGCAAGATTAGCTTCTATTTGGAGAGCATAATCATCATCATCATACTAATCAAATTGAGGCAAATAATCAGTATAAAACACGTCGTCAAGCATAAATGTCATATCAATAGGTCTTTCCTCTCCAAGAAGATCTACAAAACAATCCTTATGACTACTGAGATAAGAAACAAAATGTTTTGGATCAGCCACTTGTTCATGAATGTAATTTTCATCTTTTGAAGTCATTTTCCTCACCATCTCTTCTACTGCACTCACCAAAATGTCAAGCTTTTCCTCTGAAGGTGTTGGTTTCTCTGGATCCACGTTTTTCATCTCTTCTTCTTTCAACCTTGCCCTTCTGATTAGCAAATGAGCCTCTACATTTACTACATTGTTTTGCATCTCTTCAAGTGTTGCGACATTCTTTTCTCTCAGCTGAAACTCCATTTCCGGATCAAAGGCACCCGGGTAGTGCAAGTGAGCAGATCCAGGATGGGGTCTTATATCAACTGGCATTGAATAATAAACTTGATTAAATCTGGCTGAAAACTGTTGTACTGTCTACCCTAGCAGTCTTTTCGGCTGATTATACTCTTCTACCATAAGGAAAAGGTTCTGTCCGATCCTCCACCTGTCAAGAAACACTTTGATGAACTGCTGTAAATCTGTGATGCTTGCATCAAGCAGGGCTTTGAACCAAATCTTGACTTTGCCTTGCAAAGAAAGAGCAAAAAGCCTTATACTGACATCTTCTTCATCAATTTCAAAAAGGTCTAGAAAAGTCTCAACATTCTGCACATGTTGCTCAGCATTGACATTCCTACATTCGCCATCAAATCTTGGCAAGTATAGATAATAGTTTTTGGGGAAAGCATGAAGAACAGAAGGTAAATCAAGAGGTCTATACCTATTTGGGATTATAATAGTTGTAGGAATATATACAAGAGCTATGGGATCAGTTTTGTTTTCTTTAGGCTCATCACTTTGCAAAGAATCATCATAAGGTGTAGGAAAAGTAAGGAGGCCATGATCAAAGGGAATATTAGTATTTACGCTTTTTGAACGAGTCGATTGAAGATTTTGATCACCTTTATCATACAACAAGTTCTGAAAAACTTTCAGGACAGTTTCAAGAATAGTAAAGAAGTAATTCACAAGAAAGTAGAGTAGGTCCTGAATACCATTCCACTTTGGATACCCGAACTTTGTGTAAGATCCTTCCATTTTCGCAGAGAAAGATTTAGTCCTCCATTAGAGTCACCATGAAGCACTGATTGCTGGGTTCTTCAGTGGATGGAGTTGCCAGGTGAATGATTTCACCTGTCTTCTATCTGATCATTGTCCACCATCAACCATCAGATCTGAACTTGAGATATGTCCTGGGGTAAGACAATCTACAAGCAAACAATTTTGTTCCCCAGCGGAGTCGCCACTATGTTAGAGCCTAAATCTGCCTTAGGCTGAAGGAAGGAGAAATTCATGGTAACCACAAACCACGCTCAGTCTGGTAGCTGGCCCTACCAGAATAGGAGAGGGCTCTCTCTGGGTCACGCTCAGTGAGAGAAAATCAATGGGGCTGGAGATGACCGAAATAGGAAACTGATTTTAGGCTAGTAAACAGATATCAAAGAGGTATTTTGATGAATGACTGAGTTTCTGGGCTGTATGGGGACAAAGGACAGCGTGAGCTGAGAAATTAAATCAAAGACACAGATTGTTTCTTAAGGCATGATAGGCAGTAAGTTTAGCAATCAAATTTGAATAATATGGAGTGGAAAGATTGTATGAGAAGCTGAAAAGGGCATAGGTGATGAATCCTTTTCAGACAGAAGAGGAACACAAAACATGAATGCTTTCCCAAGGCAGAGCAACTAACTAGATTCTGCCTCTCATACTTAAAAAGCATTCAACTGGAAATGAAATATGAATGAACTGCAAAACATTACAAGTTACATATGAAACAGAAAGAAGAAACAAATTGCTAAACTCACACCACATGAGTCTCCTAAATCAGAGCTATATCATTTCATTAAAATCTCTGCCAAGACTGTACAATGCAAGTGTTGGGTTTTTCCTCCACGTTGCTCCCAGAAATTCCAACCAACACCTTACCAAAATGACTCTCAATACAATAAATAAGTTTTTCTATGAGAAGGTCAATCAACCTAGGAAATGAAAAGCCAACCATCAGCAGTTACATTCAGTTACTATGATGACCAATTAAAACAAAGTAAACCTGAGCACAAATCTTCTGGGTGACTACTCGCCTTCCTTTTGCCACTTGGATAGAAGCCAAACTTTCATGAAAATGTTTTTTAAACTTTGCCTTTGATGCTGAGAAAAATGTATTTTAAATGAACGGGCCCACTTGGAGAAAATTGCAAATCGAAATTTCACGGAGCGGAAGTGATTTTAGCCTTTGGGTCTCTGTGCACCGCGCCCAAAATTGTATGCGTCGCGCCACTTTGGAGCTAGTTTTGAGGCACCTCCCGAAGTAAAAATTGAGACAAAGTGTGCATGTTAGAAAGCCCTACCTTTCTTTCCAACCCAAGTGAAATTTCTTAATTTGGTGCCCATTTGCCCATCCAAAACCACAACCTCCCAGGACTGCTTCCTGTGTGTCAAAATATGGGTAGTGAGGTCATTTTTTGAGTGTTTTTGACCTCCGGAGGACTCAAAACTTGCCCAAACTTCTTGGCCATGCACCAGTAGTCATGAATTTTCATGAAAAATCCAAAAATATAAATTTTTTGCAATTTAGAGCTCCCTAGCAAAAGCGCGCGCCACGTGGCACGACGCACAGGGAGAAAAACCCTATTTTTTGTACCAAAATTTGTCAAAATGCTAAAAATGCCCCAAATTTCTTGAAATTTCGGCTGGAGCTTCTCCATCAAGTGTCATGCTGAGCTAATGAGGCTTCGGCCAATATCTGAAGACGATCATGCTCTCTTTGCCTCTTTTGCTTCCTTATTGCCTTCTTTAGTTTTGCCTTTAAATTCTTTACTCGTGCCTTGCAAACGTGATTGCGTGCCCAATAATGGTTTTTCATGTGCATGAGCATGTTCTTGTCCTTGTTTGATTTTTCCAACAGCTCCTCTAAGTGGATTTTGATCCTCTCGAGCTAATTCTCTCGATCAACCTCTATCTCCTGCTGAATGGGTGTCCTCTCATTTAGGCTTCGTTGGGTAGCCTGCTGGTCTTCACGGATGTTTTGCCACCTCTATGAGGCCTCCTGGGTGCATGTACCTCTGTTGGTGAATCACTGGGTGTCTCTTCTTCATGATTGTATGATGGATTAGATGTCATTTCTGCTGGTGGACAAACTGTCTTGGACAAATAGGTGTTGATATGTCACACTGTCTTGTAATGACTTTGATGATGTGCTTGACCTTTGTCACCAAGAGAAAATAATGACATGAGGGACAGTAAGGGGAGGGAAAAATAGTGAGGGATTAGGGACTATTGGGAGAGATTTGTTTGGGAAATATAGGAGGGTTGTGAGGGGTTTTATGTGTGGGATAGGGTTTAGGGTTTCACCTTTGAAAGGTTTGGGAAAGGGAATTTAGGATAGGGGTTTAGTAACTTTAGGGGATGGGGAACAATGGAGTTAAGGAACAAAGGGAATTAAGGATAAGAGAAATAATGGAAAAGAGTAACCTTGGTGGTGAACAAGTTTTGAAACCCTAGGCCGCAGTTTACATGTGAGGAATTCAAAATGAAAGGGTTGAATTTTTGTTTCAATCATTAGCATCCATAAACCACCATACCCTAGAACAAACTTGGATGAAACACATAAATGGAGGCTCTACCTACTTGTGGAATGAATAATTTTCAATTTGGAGGAAGATTTCAATGAATTTCAGGCCTTTTAGCCCAGTGCACCGCGCCTCCCTAGTGCACCGCACCTTTTTCCATGCGACTTTTGGAAGCATTCTCTGTGTCCAAATTGGGTGCATGATAGCGCTTTGGAAAGGTATTTGAGTTTAATTTTCAACCCAACTAGAATTTGTCAATTTGGAGTTCATTTTCCCTGTCAAAATTCAAATCTCCCAAGACTGGTCAAAATGTGCCCAATGAGGCTACCTCAAAGCAGAGTGTTGTTGCAGTCAACTTTTGAAGGTGTTCCTCAACTCCAAATTGAGATCATGATAGTTCATTGGAAATATATTTGTGTCTAGTTATCATTTTACTCATCAAGTAAGTCATTTGGCTAACTAATCTAGGAGAAAACTTGATTTTCCTAAGGTTACTTTAGAGGTGCATCAATTCTCCCGAGGCAATTGTATTTTTGACATTTCTCTAAAACCATGATACTTGTGTAAAAAGTGAAGGAGGTTTTTCTTCCTTGGCCTATTGTGGACAAACAAATCTCGCAGTTTTCCAAAATGCTTCTTTTCTTACTCAGAAACATCATTTGAGTGAATTATTGAACCTTCCTCTGGCCTGCAAGTATTATTGAAGCACTTTGAGAACAACAATTTGCAAACCGTAGACCTACTAACTCTTCGCTGACCAAGAGATTAGAACATAACTATAAATGAATTTTAAAATGATTTGACAAACAGACCTAAACCAGTAGGATAAGGCATGAGGGGAAATGAATGACAAGACCCTTCCGTCAGATTATGGCATGCCCCTAGCGGAATGCAGCTGAGTGAATGGAGCGAGACTCCTAAAAATGAAATGCAGAAAGAGTTTTGATCTCTGACGGAGGATTGAAAAGACCGACTCTAATAGAAGTCATATTTCTTACACATCAGTAGTCATTATAAACCCTTTTCTTATATCTTTATCTTGATTTTAAATGAGATTATGTCTTAAAACCCTTTCGAACCTTTTACACATGAAATATTGTTTAAAAATCAATCATAATGGTTAAAGTGGATAATGACCGCATAAGCATTTTTATGTACGACAACTGTCCTCTTCTCTATTTTTCGCATCATTTCATAGCATTTCTATATCTATTTGTGATTTTCATCATAAGCCTCGATTTCAGTAATTTTCTACTTTTTACAATCATGTCATGGATCTATACGTTGTTCCTTCTTTTTTACTGTACGATTGTTGTCCAATACACTGCTCCTCCATTTTCTGGTTGAGGACGACCTATCATATTTCTGGGGGGCATGGGTGACTTCCAAAATACGCCAGCATACGTGTCAATTCCCTATTTGGAGGTACTACGACTCCATCAAATCTTGGAAATAGTAAGTTTAACAGTATTGATATTTTCCAATATGCACAACTTTGTTGTTCCATTGTCATTTCTGTGTTTTTATCTGTAAAAATTAACAGTGTGCTAAGCTGAGACGAAATGGGAGGCAGACTAGTACACAATGAACTGCAGGTGCTAACAATTTCCGACGCTGCACGAGAAATTTTGAAGAGAGTAGGATGGATTGCCTATCTTACCTGATTACAAAAATCCCATGAAATGGTGACCATCGAATTTCTACAAAATTTGCAAGAAGATCGTTCCATGGTGAGGGGAAGGAAAATAATAGTAACAGATGCAGTAATTGCTGAAGTATCTGGACTACCAGCTGTTGGACCAATATGGACCCAGAAAAAAGTAAGACTTCAAGACACCATAACTATCTTTCGGGACAAAGGACAAAACCTTATCGTCAAAGGAAAAGGAGTCATGCCTAAAACCCTGGGAGAACCATGGGTAGAATTAGCTAGAATAGTGCAAAGCTACATCACATGTGATGGGAGAAACGATGTAGTAAGACCACACCATCTCAAATTATTAGCAGTATTAAGACAAAAATGTGCTAGAAATTTGCCTGTATATTTAAAAATTTTATTGCATGACTCTACTCGGAGCATAAGGAAATCACGTCATATAGAAATGGTAGTAAGTCATCATGGTTTAATTCGATTAATAGTCAGCTATATTCTTGCTCAACAACAGACTAGTTGGGAAGAGTTGGTATTTTCAATAGATAGGGATTGGCCTTACCAGCCCCAAAAAGAAAAAGAACCACCAGCACATCAACTAGACCACGAAAACACAGACAACCCTGCAAATTGAGGAGAAGCAGGGGAATGTTGGGAAATCTCCAAGGTAATAGTAGCCAACCCTTAGAAATATAGGGCTCTAAGGATGAGCAACCCCCACAACTCGAAGGAGGGGAAAACGTGGAAGAAGAATTGGAAGAAGAGTTGGAAGAGGAATTGGAGGAAGAAACTGAGTGCTCTGGTGCAAGTCCACCACAAAGTCCATTGCAGGAAGACGAATTGGCCCAAATTTTGGCCACTATGGGTGAATATATTCAACACCAGAGCCCACTCAACCTCAATATTTGGGATAGGACAATCACAGGAACACTTTTCTCACAGTAAGAGTGCATCCGAGGAGATGAATGACAAGGAAGAAGAAGAAACACAATCACAGGAACACTCTGCTCACAATAAGAGTGCATCCGAGGAGATGAATGACGAGGAAGAAGAAGAATAACAAGCATAGGAACAGTGTGCTCACAGTAAGAATGCATCTGAGGAAATGAATGATGAGGAAGAAGAAGAAGCATAAGTCACTTGGGAAATGGCAGATCAAACTAGGGTTACCTCCCCTAAAGGACCTAATCAGGATGACGACGACATTGAAGAAGTGTTCCAAATAGAAAATATGGAAACAAGCGAGGGTGAGGGCATAGACCTTGGAGAAAAAAACCTAGTTGAGCAGCTAAGTCCAGTCAAGGAAACAATTGTTCCTCCCAGGAAAAAGAAGAAGAAGATGAATAAAATAAAGAGGCTGTGAAAGGAACAACAAAGGCTACTAAATGTAATAAAACAACTCAGGCAACAAATAAGGGCCCTAAAATGGTGAAAATCTAAAAACGAACTCCAAGAACAAGAGATGCAGCCACCCGAATGAAACCCCATAAAATAAAGGCCACGGGGACTCAAGCCGAGCCCATATCCATCTAGGACAGCAAGGAACAACATGTGGTTGTTACAGATGCAACGGCCCAAACAGAAGATACACCATTCTGCGATAAGGACATCCAAACATAGCAACTGTCCTCTAGCATCACGACCGACCAGATAGTTTATGATAAAGAGACATAGGCTATAGGAAACAGATGTCACAATAAGAAGATCCAAGCAGAGCTTCAACCCAAAAGTGTTTCGACGGACAATGACCTTAAGGTAGTAAAACTCCAAGAGGAGCTAGCACAGGCTCAGAAAACTATAGAATAGCTCGAAGAAGAAACTATTCCTAAGATGAAATACCAAGAGCTACAACAACAATTAAAGAACATCAATGCATTAGAGAGCGAGGCATTTGATAAATGTCGGAGGGCAGAGGAAAAAGTCAAAAAGGTAACAAATAGACTAAACACAGTCAGGAGTCAAATGAATATTCTCTGTTCTCTATATACAGATGTCTTAGCATGTAGTGCCCTTGCCAAGAATTATGTTTTATTTTTATTAGAAAGATATTTGCAATTAAAAATTAAATTTGTTAAGGCAAGAAAGCCTATAGAATTAAAAACTGTTGATGATTTTATAAATTGCTGTAAACATTATGGAGTCAAATTTCAGTGTTTACTCTATGAATTTTATTTGCATAATTTTATCTTAGAAGAGGAAATGGAGAAGAATCCCAGTCCTTTTGTGGGATATATCCAGTTTCAAGCATTCATTTCATTTGCTGCCAACCAGTTAAAGTGGCTCAAGGCCCATAACACCTTTCAGAGACAAGAAAACAAGTTAGACCTTTGGGTTAGGGGTGAACCGAAAAACCCATTACAACTGTGGACTAAGCATAAAAGCATAATGAAAAAGGAGAGTGTGATCTAGACATTGGGACCCATCCACAAAGACATTGTCCAACAAGGGGTAGAATATTTCCTATCTATCAAAGACCATGCCGTAGCAGCAACTAAACTCTGATGGAAGACCTCCAATCGAAATATTCAAGACAGAGAGCCATTCAATTACAAAAAATTTAAGTTAGCTGCTGACTGCCTGGTCACATATAGTAACCTCATCTTGAGGGAAGGACCGTATTGGCTAGGTTGTAGATTTCGAAGCCCTATTATCTGGTATCTTGCAGTGGAATATAAGGCCATCTATGAATTACCTGAAGGGAAAACAGGGCACATTTTTGAAGTTTTAGCTACACATCATGGTTTTAGACCACTTCATGAAAATCCCTCTCCATCCTATTCCCTAACTGCATTGCATGTAATTTACATGTTTTTCATGAGGGCATGAAAAAGGGTAAGTAGGGGGGTGTGTTGAGCGATGGAAAAGGTATGTATTCGCCATTTATTTCTTTATCTTTTCCTTTGAATCATAACTCCTTTACATTCTAAAATGGTAATATGTTAAAGAATTATGGTAGAATTAAGGAGATTTGTGATTAATACAAAATAATTGATTATTGTCTTTTTCTATACAGAAAATGAAGGAAATGGAAAATCACTATTCAGGAGGAAAAGACAAAGTAGAAACAACTGCTATCCCTTCCCTAGGAAGCTGTATCTAGACAAGGAGATCAAGATCAGAGAGCATAGTCTAGGAGAAGAAAGGGAAAGTGCGACATCAGCGCAAGAAGACAAAATGATAAACTGGAAATCAAAGATAGAGTGAATCCCTCAGGATCCTTTGATGCCGAGGGATCGTTTCTTCAAAACTTATATGTACTCTTGATATATCCGCCTGGCCATTATAAAAAGGGACAACGCTTGTAGCCTAGGGGCATGTATTATCATTTTTCAGAACTTACTGTTGTGCTATTACTTTTATCATCGACTCTTGTTGGTTAAAATAGAGTACGATTTCTTGTAAACGTTTTATACATGATTAATACATAAATCAGTTGTCGTTCCATTCCTTCCTACTAAGTTAGCCTGGCGGTGCTTCACTAGTGGCTAAGGGCCTAGCTTGGTAGATCCACTTGCTACCTGTACCATTAGTTTACAGTTCCAGTCGTGTGATGGTTTGAATCACATTTCTTTCTAACTTCCTATTCCTTTACATTTTCATGAAATTGTAATTGGATCACGTTGCTATTTTTCCACCATAACAAGATTACTATTCATTACAACTTAAATTGTTACATTATTCATTTTGGTTATAAATCTTCAATGTTCACTTCAGACTCTGTCGTTCATTACAGATTGCTGTTCATTTGGCTTTGCTATTCATTTATCTTAAGTTAGTGTTTCTGTTCATTTCCATTTAGCGTTGTTGTTCATTTACATTAAGTTAGCATTGTTGTTCATTTCCATTTAGCGTTGTTGTTCATTTCTATTAAGTTAGCATTTTAAGCTTTTGTGGTTGTTTCTTGGAGTAGCATGATCCGGATTATCCACAGTATCATGTTCATTCTGAACATGATACTGTGGATAATCCGGATCATGCTACTCTAAGTTACCATTGTTGTTCATTCATACTAAATAGGTGTTATTTCTTTCGTGCAAGTATTTGGTTTTTCTTTTAAGTATTTTGCAGTGAGCGTTTTTTCTACATTTCTGTTAACAACATTAGTGATCTATCATTTCCAGTTAATTTCTTTAGTGTGGAGTGTAAGATCAACAACTGTAAAGGACATTGGCTATCACTGCCTAAATTCTTAGATTGTGGATCTTTCTTATATTTGATTTCATTTATATCAGTTGACAGAGGAAAGAGTTATCACTACTGCATCCTTGACTGATAATTGTTGTAGTTTTCTGAGTGAATGATTTAAGTTTCAGAGCATTAAGTTTCTTTTGATTGCAATTAGATTTTATATCAAGCATTCGTTTACTCTTGTATTTAGCACTATACTACAAATTAGCAAACATTACTCTTGAAATAAATTGCCCGCCTCAGACTAAGTACACTCTTGACATAAAAAATTGTATTTGGATTGATAATTAATGTAGGATAAATAGGAGTTCAAAAGACACCTTTTATACCTCAACACAGTGCTAGTACTGGTGTTGTACTAATATTTTCTTTTAAGGTGTTGAAGGCATTCTACTGTTTTCCTCCCTGCTGAAACACCTTGTTCAATCCTGTTAAAGCATGTAAGGGAGATTCAATCAAGGAAAAGTTAGAAATAAACTTTCTCCAATATTGTGCTTCTCCTAATAAGCTTCTAACTTTTGTAGCAGATTTGGGTTTAGGACAGTTTACAATGACTGCAACCTTAGAGGCATTTATCTTCAATTCACCACCCCCCACAATATGACCCAAATAAATCAAAGATGTTTTGCCAAATTCACATTTTGAGAGCTTAACATAAAGATTCTCTTTTTTCAAAACATCTAGAGTCTGCTTGACATGCTTTAAATGTTCTTCCCATGTTTTACTAAATATAAGAATGCCATCCAAATATACGATGAAAAAATCATCAATAAAAGGCATGAGTACATCATTCATTATTCTCATGAAAGTAGTAGGAGCATTAGTTAAGCCAAAAGGCATAACCAACCACTCATACAATCCCTAATTTGTTTTTAAAGTAGTCTTCAATGCATCTTGCTCTACGACTCTGATCTGATGATAACCACTTTGCAAGTCCAAGTTGGAAAAATAAACAACTTCTTTCAACTGATCTAGTAGATCATCTATGTGATGAAGGGGATAACGATTTTTTATTGTTATCTTATTTAGTGCTCAGTAATCAATGCACGTTCTCCATGAGCCATCTTTCTTTCTCACCAAGACAATTGGAGACCCACAAGGCAATGTGCTAGGTCTTATGAACCCTTTCTCGAGCAACTCCTATACCTGCTTCTTGATTTCTGCATTCTCTAAAGCGGACAACATGTACATTCCGATGTTAGGCAATGGAGCATCTTGCTGCAAATTAATATCATGTACTATTTCCTTTTTGGGTGACAGACCTTTAAGTTCTTGAAATAGTATATCATATTCTAAAACAACGTTTTCTAGACCAGCTTGTTGTTTAGCATTACAACCCTCAAATACATTGGTTTTGTCAGGTTTCTTTTCCTTTACAAGCATCAGTAAAAATTGTTTTCATAAATTTACAATTGTTTTCATCTACCGTGAGTTTATGAGAGTATAATTATTCTTGAGTTTATGAGCTCTTACAATATATTTGATTCCATATTTAACGAGTTGATACTTGTTCTCAGCTCTATAGAAAATATCTCTCCTATCATACAAGTAAGGACTTCCTAGAACAATTCCACATATATCCAAAGGAACTATGTCTAAGTCACCTCATCTGCAAATGCTAACCCAAAAGAAAACCTAAGTTTATATTGTCTAGTCACTTGTAGCTATGCTTGATCACATAACCAACCTAATGGATATGGCTTTTTGTGAGGTGTGGTTAGAATCCCAACTTCTTTACAATTTCTTCAGAAATTAAATTTACTTGTGAGCCACTATCAAGCAAAGTATCAAACTTTTGATGCTTGGAAACAACTCTAATATGAAAAAGATCATGTATTTTTCTCTCATTTTCTTCATTATCAGTAGATTGTGTAGAATTACTAGTGGATGCTTCAGAATTTTTACCTTTTATACCTATGGCTACAATTTTTGTTTCATCTCCTAAGTCTAACCTAAATCCTTTTGAGTAGCTGTAACTGTCTTCTTCTTTTTTCCATCGTACTTCTTGGTTTTCAACTCCAGATGCAGAATCCAGCAGTGTTCATCATCATGCCGATCCTTCTTATAGTAAGTGCATGAAGATTTTGCCTTTTGTACATTATTTGTCTTCCTCTCTTTCCATTTTTGTTTTCTTTTATCCTTATTATTAATTGTAGTGGGTTTTGATGATCCCCAACTTCTGGGTTCACATTCTTGCCTCTAGCATCTAGATGTGTAGCTTGAACAGATACCTCATCTATGCTAGTGGGATTAAACATGAGAATAGTGTGCCTTAAGTAGCTGTGTAGACCACCTATATACTTCAACAAAGTTTCAGGTGAGTCTAAAGAAATTTCTAGAATCAAATCTCTTTTCTTAAATTCTTGAGTGTAACTTTATACACTTTTCCCTTTTAATTGTTGAAGAGTTTGGCAGCTCATCATGGCTTGCTGCATATAGGCTAGTGGATAGAATTGCTTTTTAATTACAAAAAAAATTCACTCTAGACATAAGGAATTTTACCATGCTTCTTCATGTCAGCTTGTGTCCTGTCTTCCAACCATACCAAGGCAGTTCATCCAAGGCGTAGGTTGGCCAGCTGAATCATACTAATTTCTGAATCAATGCTCTGCAATAAACATCAATCTATCTAATCCAATTATCTAGTTAATCTACATTCAACTCTCCATCATATATTGGTAAATCAAATTTAACATCTAATTTAATCAAAGATGTCTTCTTTTTGTTTTCAGGGCTACTAGGAGGTGTGGGAAGTTTTTCTTCTTTCCCTTTGCCTTTAGAGTGGTCATGGAGGAGAGATTCTTCTACTCCTTTATCTCATTTAGAGTTTGATGAATCTTCCTCTCTACCTTTCTTAAATTCTCTATACATTTCCTCTACCATGGCTCTCATGGTCATGAAACTATCCATGAACTGAGGGTCTGATTCCAAGGGACTTTCTTCTGACATTTTCCTCGTAGGATAGATTTTTCCAATTTCAGGGTTAGTTTGATCCAAGTGGACATTGGTGGCCATCTACCAAGTCCACTTGGACCCCCACCATTGTTTCTCTCAGAATTTTCAGTTTCCTTCATTGTAGCACAACTTACTATTTTTAGCAGTTTTTTGGGTCCTGAACTTCCGAAGCCATTTTGAGGCCCTAAACGACGTTTTTTGGGAAAACTGGGAGCACCATGGATCCATGGACCGATGTTGTTCTTCCCAAATTTGTAATTCTCGGATAGATCTTTCTAACGAGATATTGTGCACGTCAAATGGAGATCATATGCCAACTTTATGACCTCGGGAAGTTGATGTACCAATTTACCCAAACGGGGCCCACAGTTTGGCATTTCATCTTCTAGGGTTAGGTTTTTGGATTTTTAGGGTTTTCCATTGTTTCTCAATAATAAATAGGCCTTCGAGACTTATTGTAAGATAGTTCAGAGGCATGTAGCCGCCACATATCTTGTCAGAGATAAGCTACCATCGCCCTAGCCGGTTTATTTCCATTACTGTTTGTAAGCATATATTAGTATTTTACATTAATGAAATGAAGTATTATTTCCACTGCATATCTATGCTTATGGTTATCTTTATAATTTGTTGCATTCTTGTTTAAATCCAGATCAGTGGTATCAAAGCAGTCTGCTTTTTTCTCTGTTTTTCTTTGCATGTCGCCAACGAGGTTGGGATATAAGGAGTTAGGGCTTGAACTAGTCAAATCTTTGCAAGACCAACCTCGCAAATCTCGACAGCCTCCTAGGGCAGATGAGAAGAAATACAAGGGGGCAGGAGATCCTATCAAAATCTTGCTCAAAGAAGCCCTCAAGCAACAAAGGAATGCTATGATGGACAACTTTTCCCAGATCCTTCAGCAGCTACCTAGAAGCGACACATCGGCTTCCAACAGCTACTCTGGAAATGCCACACCCTTTAAGGTACAAGTTAATTTTGAAATCCCCATATTCGAGGGTCAAATAGACACAGATGCCATAGATAAATGGTTAAATCTGCTAGAGGGTTATTTTTCTATTCATGAATTTTCAAGTCGAGAAAAGATTGTTTTCTCTCTTCTCAAAGCAGCCCCCCATGTCAAGGATTGGTGGGAAACCTACTGCGAGCAAAAGGATGAAAGTACCGGCTCACTATTTTCAGCCACACCCACCTAGAATTCATTCCAGGATGCCATCAAGGATCACTACTACCCTATTGAAAGCTATGAGGATCAATACATAAAGTGGACCATGTTGTGGCAGGGAAGGGACCAAGACATGCCGGAGTTTACCAATCTTGTCCATACCCCTCGTACAAAGTTGGGTATCAAGGATTTAGAGTAGCATTTGATACTAAAATACCGTGGTTGCCTGCACAAGTACATCCAGGAAGAAATAAAATTCCTAAACATCTCCTCGCTCGGCACAGCATACTGTTATGCCGTCAAGGTCGAGCAAAAGTTTAAATAGAAGAAGCGAGACTTTGGATCTGTGAATCTGAAGCAAGGGAATGGTGCCCCTAAACCATAGAACAAAGGACAAAGCCAAGGTGGGGCAGCCCAAGACAACCCACCAAAGCTGCAAGAAAAGAATAGCGTCACGAAGCCTAAAAAGGACATGGGAAAATGGTGTGAGTTCCATAAGAGCTCCACTCACAACACAAGTGAGTGTTGGGCCAAGCAGTCACTGGTGGCTAAGCTACAGCTTTCAGAATCAGATGTATGTTCCGACTCTGAGTCAGAACCTGACAAGGGGAATGACAAAGGGAAGTAGATTATTTATGCCCAGCCCAATGCCATTGTTGCCACCAGGAAGATACAAAAGGAGGAACTGGAAGATCCAGAGGAGGAGGAGCATCTCTTCCACTCCCAGATGCGGGTAAAGGGCTCCTCGCTACTGTTCATTGTCGATAGTGGGAGCCAAAAGAACCTCATTTCGGCAAATGTTGTGAAGAAGTTGGGCCTACCGACCATAACACATCCACAATCGTACACCATTGGGTGGCTTCACCAAGGACGGGATCTTCGTGTGAGCCAGCAATGTCACCTTCCATACAACATCAAGCCCTTCATGGATGAGATATTGTGTGACATTGCTCCCCTTGAAGTTTGTGATGTATTATTAGGATAACCATACTTGTGGAAGTGACATGCTATGTATGAACCACATCCTCGTGCTATTATTGTTACACTGGGAAATAAGCTGTACAGGATACTGGAGGTAGCACCGTCTACTGCCATCTCTTTGGTTACTGCAAAACAATCTAGTAAGCTCATTCCCAAAATCGGGAAATTTATTTTCCTGATGATACGCCCTCAAGGAAAGAAGAATATGGTGGCCACGACCTCTAGATAGGGCCCCTCCACATGATAACTACAGATGGACAAGGCCGTGGAGGAGTACGAGGACATCTTCACCTCCCTTACAGGGGTTCCTCTGCACTGTCAGGTCAAGCACTCCATCGATCTGACCCCAGGTGCACCGTCACCCAATGGACCAATATATCAGTGCTCCGTTCTAGAGAACGATGAAATCAAGAGGTAGATTCAGGAGCTACTACAAAAAGGTCACATCCGTCTGAGCTCATCACCTTTTGGGAGCCCGATCGTGTTGGTATAGAAGAAGGATGGGACTTGGAGACTTTGTATTGACTATCGAGTGTTGAACAAGATCACTGTCCATAATAGGTGCCCAAACTCATAGATTGATGACCTCCTAGACCAACTAAAGGGGGAAAAATACTTCAGTAAGATCGATCGGAAGTCAGGATATCACAAGGTACCAATCAAACCCTCTGATGTGTGGAAGACTGCCTTCAAAGCTAAGGAGGGCCTTTTCAAGTGGTTGGTTATGCCTTTCAGATTGACGAATGCTCCTGAAACCTTCATGAGGCTAATGGATGACATCTTGCAGCCATTCATCAACTCATTTGTAGTGGTATACTTGGATGACATTCTGATCTTCAGCCAAAGTTGGGAAGAGCACCTCCACCACATCCGACAGGTTCTCCAAACATTGCGGCAACACAAGCTATGTGCTAATTTGGAGAAATGTACTTTTGGCGTGACCCAGGTTCAGTATCTGGGATGTATTATTGATGAATAGGGGGTGCATGTGGATCCATCCAAGATCCAAGTCATTCGGGATTGGCCATCTCCAACCACTCTGACAGAGCTTTGCAGCTTTCTAAGTATTGCTAACTTCTACCACAGGTTCGTGTTGGGGTTTTCTCATATCACTTGGAGCAAAGGCAAAATTCTTTTGGTCTGAATCTCAATAGAAGGCATTCACATTGTTGAAAGATCACCTCTGCATGGCATGAGTGCTCGCTTTACCATATTTTCAACAACCATTTGAGGTCGAGACAAATGCCTCTGACTATGCTATTGGGGTAGTCCTTACTCAACACGGGCATCTAGTGGCATATCATAGTGAGACACTTTCAGACACAGTCTAGAAGTATCCCACTTATGACAAAGAGATGTAT
>APFE030426927.1:51955-66438 GCA_000404065.3 Pinus taeda | reverse complement strand
TTGGAAGCAATTATCTGATAGTGAATGTCTCTTGAGACGCTTTAAGTGCATTATCATATTATTTTAGAAAAGAAAAGAAAAAGATTTTGCTTTTCATCAATTAGGCATGTTATGTTAGTTTTTGCTTTTAAAAGAAGAAAAAGAGAAAAAGATTTTTCCTTTCTTGTTGATTAACTGCATTAGAATTTTTTGGCATCGTTTTGTTTGTGTGAACCTCTGAACTCTTCTGTATCTAGATTTCATCCAAACGAAACGAACACGATTCTTGCATGTAGTGGCATTTAGGACATTTCGAGAGATTACATTCGCTAAGGCCAGAAACTGAGACTTAATCGAAGATGAACAATAAAATTAATTCAATGAACCTAACAACGCATTGAAACTTAACGCTCACATTCTAGAGGTCTAGGCTAGAGACGTGTTCCGGTGTCGTTAAGCCTCGTAGTTTATCGTTGAGTGGTTGGGTGATTCCTCCACGGTGAAACGATAGGTGCCAGTATGGACTGTGCTCCCACATACCATCGAGTATAAATTGGGAGACCCCTATAGGCTTGCAACCTTTGATCCATAGGAAGCTAAGTCTGCTGCCCTACAAACCGTAATGCACTGAACATGGCATTCGGGAAGATTGACTGCAGTACGGGAAGTCCTTGGTGATCTTCTGATCGCTAAGGTGTATAAGCAGTTTTACGGATTGTTTGGCAAACCCTTTTACCTAGATTTCTAGAGTAGTCAGCTTTTGATCCTTTTCAGACTATCTAACAGAAAAGGTGTAAGTGAGCAGCTTGTCACTTCGTGCTCAATAAACAATCGAAGGAGACTAGAGTCATCTTTTCGTCCTTTTCTCGACTCTTTAAAGATGAAAAGGTCAAGTCAAGTGTCTTAATAATTTATCTGGCCACGTTCACATTACCCACTTAGATCTTGTGTATGCTAGCTTGAGTAGGATTTCGTCTTAATATGGCAAACTTTCCGGGATTCATCAACCTAACTTCCCCACTTGATGGGGATGCTGGTCGTTTCCCTTCTCCTAGAAATGCTGGTGCCCTTTATATGGCAACACTAACCCTTCCAGGGTCAACTGTCGGGTTACCAGTTTGGCTATTTTCAAACTCTGTGGTCCCTACTGTGTTGGCTGATACTACATCAGTCCCTCCGCCTGCTCAACATCCTGTTGAACCGAAGGTGGACCCCACCCCTTCGACACCTACTTCAACGTCTCCTTCTTCGCCTGGTGAAAGTACCCAGGTGGCTAACAAGAAGAAGAAGAAGACAAAGAAGAAGAAGTCAAACAAGGGAACGGTTACAAACACAAAAACGACTACAAGCACTACTGTTGTTCCACCTTGGACAACGGAAGAAAGACTCCTTCCCACCCCTCCGCACAAGGTCAAGTTCCCTTGCAGATTATGCAAGGAAAACCATCTTCTTCGTGATTGTCCTGGTATTCCCAGGATCTTAAGAATATGGTCTCGCGATCTAGCTCGTCCCTCATCGTCCACTGACGCTCACGGCGATGATACCCCGATAATTGGGAATACTAAAGGCAAAGGGAAGATTCGATTCCCTTGCAAACTTTGTGAAGGCAATCATTTCCTTCACCTTTGCCCACTCATGGACAAAGCCTCCTCTATGTTGGAAAGTCTTGCAGATCCCTCACCCCAACTCCCCGCTGGATATCAGCGTCTTTCTGCAACTGCAGATTGTCCTTCTACTGACGACAAGGTTGGTTTGCATACCTCTCTTGTTCAGTCTCCTCTTCCTGCCCCTGGCTCCACCCAGCCTGTTCCCGATCAACCATTGGTTGGCGATCGTGTCAGTTCGAGTTTACCACAATTTGACCAACCTGTTCTAGACGACAGTCATAAACAAGTTCTTCATGTTTCATCAGATTCTCCTGAGTCTGACGACGACCCTCTTATCCTTATTGATTTAGAGGGTCCTTCTTTGGCTTCGTTCGAGCATGGGGGCAATCATATGATTCCCCCACCGAGCAGTTCAGCTATCTCCTTTGATTGGAGTCACCTGACCACTTACCACCTTCCATCCCATGTACCTTTCTAGATTATCGTGCATGCCTATGACACGGCCCTACCTGGCACCGTTATGGATGAAGGCGCGTCGGTCAGTCTCATGCCGTATACTACTTGGCAAGCTCTCGGTTCCCCATCGCTTAGGCTGGTCATGCATACTCTGTTGGCTTTTGACGGAAGAGCATGTCCATCTTTAGGAGTCCTCCCACAGCTCCCTATTACTCTAGGAGGCAAAACCGTCTATATAGACGTAATGGTTATCCAAAGTGCTCTTGGTAACAATTTTCTCCTTGGTCGTGACTACATTTATGCCATGGGGGCTATCCTTTCTTCACTTTTCCGTGTGGTCTACTTTCCACACAATGGAAGGATTTTCACTATTGACCAGTTATCGTTCTTTAGCCCCCCTCTGCCGTTGTCACCTCCTCCCGGTTCTCATCCGCCGGTTGTATCTGCCTCCCCGCAGGTGAACTATGTGAGTACCTCTCCCATGCCTCTATCCAGCACTACCGATATCCTTGATAGTGTTTTGGGGGCATTGGATCCCAAGTTCCACGGCTTCGATCTCCCATCGGGAGTGCCACTCATGGAAGCCCCGACTTCCTCTTCATTACGATGAGGACCGGGCGGAGCATAGTTTTTCCCTCTGTCAAGCTCCCTAAAAAATGAAACAAGGTATCTCGAGGATATTTTTGATCTTGTGGCAACCTCGTTAAAAAATGAAACATGATTGGTCGGAGCATAGTTCATCATCCTATGTCAAGCTCCTTAAAAAATGAACGATCCAGTCGAAGAAGAAGCAAAGCCCTATTTGTGCATCAGACTTTGCTTCACTGCAATGGTTTCCATTGTTGACCGGGGAGAGGCCGTCGAATACATGGCCGAGCAGAGTTGTCGAGCATAGTTCCTGATCTTGTGTCAAGCTTGTTAAACAATGAAACAAGTGTCGAGCATAGTTCTTGATCTTGTGTCAAGCTCGTTAAACAATGAAACAGGTATCGAGGATAGTTTTGTTAATGTCTCAACCTCGTTAAAATAATGAAACTGTTTATCTCGAGGATAGTTCATACCTATTATGTCAACCTCGTTAAAACAATGAAACATGTGTTTGTGTTTTTCAGACACCTAACCATTTAGTCAACCTTCAACCCATTTTCAATGGACTGAAGCTTGGGGGGCATATACCTCATATTGATACCTCGGATTGATACACAATGTTTGGGGGCATGCCCATTTCACTTCCTATCAAGCATAGTTTGCATGTATGCCATGTGCTTTCAAGCTTGTATAAAAAATAAAATTTTGTATAAAGGATAAAATATATTCGTGTAAATAAATTCCAGTGGGTCATTTGTTATGCACTAGATACATTAGATTACATGTGTGTCCAACAGTCGCATAGCATATAAAACACATAGTCACGTGTACAAGATCCATCTAGGAATAAACATAAGCATATAAACATACAAAAACACATGGGTCACATGTTATGTAACTGATACATTTGCATAGCATAATTAAAACATCATCACATGTACCAAGATCCATCCAAAAATCGATATGTATATATATATACGCGAGTCAAAGTGTTCGCGCCCCGCGCGTTACAAAAAATAATACATGTCAAAAGTCTATACAGCCGCTGATAATGTACTCCTCAAAATGTACAAAAAATGAAACCTAGATGTCTAAACACGGTTATGCTCGTGATAGCATGTCACTGCTCGTACTAAACGTCTCAACAGAGAATGAACACGAGTAGACACCCCCACCGTATGCCTCTGGTAAGCTCTAGGCACATCTGCCAACCTGCCGTAGTTTGGGATACCTCGAGTTAGCGCCTCAAGGTTCTGTACAAGATCATCCTCACCCTCTATCTGAGGGTCTACTGCGGGTTGCGCTCTACGCACATTATGGGGCACGTCAGCTGGTCGCTCTGCGCCAACATCTGTATACATATATAGACGCTATTAGAAAATAGACATGTATTAACAAAAAAATTAAATACATAAAAACATTAAAAAACACAGAGTTCTTACCCAGATCCTCATCCCAATCCTCTCCATTAGGTAGAGGGAGATCGAGATCTCCGGTGAAATCCGTGCCCGCATAGGGCCAGTCCTCAACGACTATCATCTGGTGTCGGAGCGAAATGAAGAACTCGGGCTTCCAGGACATCTGTTGGCCCCCTCCTCCTCTGGGCATAAGTTCTGCCCACCGATGCAATCTCGGTTCCCTCAGCACTGGATCTGCTACTATCCCTCTAGGTACCCGAAAAATCGGCAGCCGCTCTAGAAAGAAGGTCACTAGAATTGACCCATACCCAAACTGTTTGTTTCCACCCTGCTTACACTTGGTAAGCTGTCGTTTGATATTGGTCGTCACTGCTGAAGCCCAATCAAACAATGTCGAGTTGAGACACTCGGCGGCCAATAGCAAGTGATTCTTGCTGGCCTCGTGGGGTGCCTGTATACCTGCTGCCCGAGTAATGGTAAACAAGATGATTCGCAGAACCAAGCTGGGAATCGTGTTGATATCTATTTTCCTGCTATTCACACCAAGACGTGCATTAGGACATATTCTATCCTTCACCTCCTCGATCTTCTCTGCAGAAGGTCGACTGCCTGTCAGAATGGGACGCGCACCTCGTCGTGATAAACCTGTAATAAAATAGACATCGGAAACATCCAATTCCAATGTCTAGTCCTTCAGGCGGAACACCTGATCCTCTACATCCCAAGCGTTTACTATGAAACGTAGTAGCTCAGGTTGTGCGCGTAGGTAGGAGGTATGAAAGAATTTCTTGAGCCCGCAGTCTCTCAATGCAGTCATACAATCATCATCTGCCAAAGCTACGGCATCAACTTCGCTGTGCTCTCGTTCTTTCCATTCTAGCACCATTTTTGGCGAAATCCTACAAACAAAGGACAAATTTCAATCATTAGATAAATATTGAGATATAATTTGAAAGAAATTTGCAACTTTAACGGTCAAATTTGGAAAAATTTGAGATCGCGCCATTGGCGCGACTGTTCCTAAAACAGTCGCACTAATGGCGCGGCCTCTATGTTAAATTTCCGCCATTGGCGCGGTCCCGTGCCGGAAACCCGCGCCAATGGCATGGACCTAAAAAAATTTTAAATCCTCTTGCAGGGACCTAAAATGTGGATGAAAACTAGAAAAAATGGAATGAAAATGAAGCTTAGGATGAGGCCTCTTACCTGTTGCAGACGGCGACTCGAACTGTGTCCTGGATTGGTCACAATCAGCAGGTGAATTTTGCACTAGAAACCCTCCAACAGTGAACTCATAAGGTAAAAAGTGAAAAGTAAATTTGTTTTTTACTTTTTTACTATTTATAGCACTATTTTTTCCCAAAAATACATCAGAAGTGTTAATTTTAAGCATTTTTAGGGTATTTTTGTGTCGAAATAGGCTTCACGTTGTTGGTCAAATGATGACAGGGTCTGGTGTAGTCTAAACGAGCATCTTTTTAACTTTTTCAAGCTCGGAAAAACACAAGAAAATGTTACTTATGGTCCGCTTTCAGCTCTTTTCCTGACCTTTTAAAGTGGAAAAGATCACCGAGTTGTCCCTCTTGGCTCGTTAAATGGTTAACTAAGGGGCGGTCGTTTTAAGTTCTTTTATCGACCGTTAAAATATAAAAATATTACCGGGTTTTTGTCATTTCAAACTCGTTATTGGCTACGAAACGACGTGATTTTGATCCCTTTTCTACTTTTTCAGGTCGAAATCACTAGTCATGAAAAGTACTCCTCGGTCGTAATGATCGGGTGGTTCTTTCGGGTATCATTTTACACTTTTTCAGACCCGAGAGACACAACTCTACGAAAAAGGACTTCTAGAGTTTTCTTTTCCGTGTCTTTTTCAAACTCTTTAAACATGAAAAAGACTCTGAGTTTTACCTATGTCGGACTCGTTAAACCCTGACGACATTGGACTCGTCATTATTACGAGACTTGAGCTTCTCCTCCCTAGGGATCATTAAACTTTTACTAGGTTGGATTCGACCGAAGGTCGAACTTACACCACAAGCATATGTTATCCCCCTCAAGCTTGTTAAAAATAATCGGGGTACTCGCCAGAAATGGCGGGGGAAAAAGAAAATTTTGGAACCGTAATCATAGTCGTGTTGGCAGTATGTCGCTCTTGAACATGGCACTTTTCTGCTTTCGTGTCAGGGTGGGGATATCTCATTTCGTTTTCACTTGCCTCCATGGGTTCGGGTGATCCTATTTGACCTCTCATTTGCTCATTACCACATCATCATGGCCTCTGATCCATTGACGTCAAATACTGCCAACTCCACTGTCGTGCCGCCGATATGTTCAAAGAGAAGTTGACCTCTGAAAGAAACCGCCTCCGCTTGATAGTTCATAAATCTTACTTCACAACATTGTCTCTTCCCGTCTCGTGTGGGTGATGTGGGAAACATTATGGCCCACCTTCGACAAAGATCATTTCCTGTCGACTTCAGCTCATTATCCAGGAAAGTGACCTAGAGACTCCCTTCTGGTACCTTGGAGCCTGCATGCCTCAATAGCAGGTTCTTCGTATTCAACGTGAGGTTTTCGTCATTGGCCTCCGATCGGATGACTCTACGGGTGTTTGACATCGGCTCTTTCATTTACACACCGTAGACTGTACCTATAGTACCTTGAGGACCATTTTCATTATTGGTGGTACCTCTCGCGCTTGTTAATAGCTTTCACTATTGGCTGGTAATCAGACGATGTTCATGCATGTTCGACTTCAGCTTACATTTTCGCATGCTTGAACTTGTACTTGTGTTCGGGTCGAGGTGGAGCGCAAGACCCTGGATTGTGTCTGTTGTAATCCAGGCGTGATTTTGATACATGACTCTTTCGCTGGATGGCTGCGACCATACCTGAGTCTATTCATCGATCCTAACTAGATGGTTGTGTCCATACTACGGATCTTGATTGTTATGTACTCTGTCAATGGATGGCTGCGTCCATACCACATATATCATGTATTTGAACTATCATACTGTATCTCTCCATGCAGATTCTCGGCGGCAGCTAGATATGATATTGTAAAGCACTTCACCTCTCTCTCTCTCGAGGCTCATGCTTTAGGGGGCATATGTTACGCAGTAATTTGTCACCGTTGGTCACCGTCCTTGTTACCCCTACTTTCACACACTCGAAGACAAATTCATGGACTTGTGACCAATGACACAACTTAAAAACACTTGCATTGGATTCTCCTAAGTATGAACTTCAATATCCCTGAAGACACCTTTTGAAGATTAGCACTAAAAAATGCCCTTTTTTAATTAGCGCAGGTCCACAGTGTCTAAACCGTGCCAATGGCTCAGTTCCTCCAAAGAGGGCACGCCCATGGACGCGCTATCACAGAACAAAGCCCGCGCCACCCAAAATTGGTCATGATTTTTGGCCAACGCACACTGAAGTGTTTTTTCCTCCATTACTCATGCAGTTCTCTGGGGAAAAATCCCATGGAAGTGATCGAGTGTCGTCTTTTTCATTCATGACAACCCAGTCCAAAGGCTATTCTGGGACAATGCCAAATCTTTAGTAAGTATCCAGATACAATGAATACTTCCTCCTCCTCCATCTATAAATGACTGTCACCCTGCATTGAACCAGCTAGTTTTTGAAGTTTTGCAAGAGCTAAGGTGAGCTGAGATTATGCTGGATTGATAGTAAGAGCTGAGAGAGAAGTTACGCTGCTGGAATGTTGAGAGAGGAAGTGAATTTGCAAGGCATGTTTAGCTGCTGACCCAATTAGAGGAGGTTTCAATGTCAAGCCTATTTGGTTGTAATTCTTATCTTGTTTTATTAATAATGAATGACTGTCATTATGGTTCCACTCACATATTCTTCTGATGATATTTGAGTTATATCCTGCTTGACTGATATATAATTGCATGATATTGGATTTTACGCTTGTGTTGGATTGTTCTTTGTTTGTGCAGGTGTCCATGCGTGGAACGTAAGGATAGTGACCGGCCAAAGCTAAAGGACAGGAGCGATGTTTCTTCCACGACAAATAGCGTTGGATTCCAGGTAGATCTTTCTGATCAACCTTTAAATTATGCAATTAGGAACTTGCGTGTACCGTGTATGATTGTTGCTAGACCCCTGTCGGGCTAGTGGGATCGCCTCTGTCCGCAGAGGGGATTTATCGACCCAACACCCACAAAATTAAATACAGATTGCATGGAACAAGCTACAACTGATCGGACCATGGACACACAGATCAAGAACACTTGCCAACAGAATATCCAATTGTATCAAGTTGTCAAAGCAGGCCAACTCCTTCACCAGGGCAAGTGGCTCACCAGAGACCAAGTTTAGCAAAAGTTTCCTCATCTCATGGAGGAACTCAATGCAATGGGGACCATTGCTTCCTAAGGGGGGAGGAATGATCCAAGTGGACATTGGTGGCCACCTGCCAAGTCCAATTGGACCCCCACCATTGTTTCTCTCAGTGTTTTCAGTTTCCTTCATTGTAGCACAAGTTAATATTTTTAGCATTTTTTCGAGTCCTGAACTTCTGGAGCCATTTTGAGGCCCTAAACAACATTTTTTGGGAAAATTAGGTGCAACATGGGTCCATGGACTGATGTTGCTCTTCCCAAAGTTGTAGTTCTTGGATAGATCTTTCTAACAAGATATTGTGCACATCAAACGGAGATCATATGCCAAATTTATGACCTCAAGAAATTGATGTACCAATTTACCCAAACGAGGCCCACAATTTGGCGTTTCATCTTCTAGGGTTAGGTTTTTGGATGTTTAAGGCTTTCCATTGTTTCTCAATAATAAATAGGCTTTCGAGCCTCATTGTAAGATAGTTTAGAGGCATGTAGCCGCCACATCCCTTCTCAGAGATAAGCTACCATCGCCCTAGCCGGTTTATTTCCATTACTGTTTGTAAGCATATTTCAGTATTTTACATTAATGAAATGAAGTATTATTTCCGCTGCATATCTATGTTTATGGTTATCTCTATAATTTGTTGCATTCCTCTTTAAATCCGAATCATAGTTTCAACCAACTCTCCTTCTCCTAATTTAAGCTTTGATGTAGTTAGCATTCAATAACAAAATCCATCACAAGCTTGTCTAACCTTAGTAACCTAGAGCTCTGATACCACTTGATCTGAAATTTATCTAGGACAAAGAATTAAAGGTATTACAGACTCATGTTACCATGGGCCAAAGGTTGGCGTGCTTGACCGAGGGTCCTCATTACTCGACAATGCTCACAAATTACAATTGTTCGAGGATATTTCTGATAAGCTCGACCTTTATAAGACTTTGAAAATTTGGCATGAATTTTACATAGTTATGAACAATTAGAGAGTTCTTTAGGATCCAATTCAGATCATTTTTATTTTGGCCAATTCACATCTGACGGTGCATGTTGCTTAAATGCTTTATTGATTTGCATGTTGTGCTTTTTAGATTGGTAGTCGACATTTATTTCGCATTAGTTATTTTCCTGTTTTCTGCGTGTTGAAAGGACGTGGACACCCTTCTCTCATCAGAGGGGGCAGATGGCATGTGTATGGATAGCACGTATTATAGTTATGAATAAATGTGTGATAATCATTCGGATTACCTCTAGAGTACGAATTGCATGATGTGCAGGAATATGTAATAATTAGCAAAAAATTCTGATTGGTCGAAGAATGGCAACCATTATGGTGGACATGCAAACATATGATTTTTCATTAAGTATGGCTGATAGGATGAACGAATTAACTAAAAATGATAATACTTATCCAAGTAGCATCATTTCCTTTATAATTTTTGTGATATACATTGATGTTGTGTTGCACTATAGGGGTAAAACACAGTTGTATACAAAAGAACTAGACTCAATTGTAGCAGATATGGGCGGAAGAGAAATTCGAAGTGAGCCTCTAGTACTGATGGTGTCGGATCAAGCCCGCGAAATCCTTGAACGTTCTGGCTTGTTATGGTACTTAAACAGATTGTAAGGATTCCATGAAGAGCTAACGCTTTCTACAAAATCTGCAAAATGGTAGTATAGTGGTCAAAGGCATAAGCATGGTAGTTTTAGAAGAAGTCCTGGCCAAAGTCACCTGACTTCCGGCGGAAGGGGCGAAATGGGTAGACAAACACGTTCTTTTATACATCGCAATTGAAGCCTTCTAGGACCCAAGTGAGCAGCTGGTACAAACAGGGAAAGGAATTCATCCTTCAGTGTTGCAGCAACCATGGCAAGAGCTGGCAGTCACAGTCCAAAGATATATCACTTGTGACGGCCGACATGATGTGGTAAAGCCTTGACAACTAAAACTCCTAGCCATTTTAAAGCAAATAATTTAAGTGAATTTACCATTTTATTTAAATTCCCTATTACATGATGTTGCACGACGGGTAAGGATAGCCAAGTGTTAGAAAATTATATATTACATAGCAATGGAACACATAAAATATTGCAGAAATATAAACACAGAAATCGCACCAAAAAAAAGAGACACAGATATATGTGGTTCACCCAATTTGGGCTACGTCCATGGAGAAACAACAAGTTCTTCCTTTTATATTATCCAACAAACTGAAGAGATACAACCTACAGTAGATCTGTTGTAACACCCTCTTCACTCTCAATCTCCTTTCTCTTCCTCACTCAAAATAGAGAGGTCCATAGACGCAATACAATTCCCTCATATATAGTGAGGGGTTGCCTTCTAGGGCAAAAAACCCTAAACTAAACACAACTTCTACCGTCAAATCATCTGCCTAATGAACAACCCAGATTGACTAGAAATTACCAGACTTTTACAAGGCAATTTTACATCTATTTTTAGCTTCGGGGGCGTTGCCCCTGAACCCCCGTCGGGGGACCACTGGCCCTCGGATGGGGGATTAGCCCTCCCCCCTGATCCTTGTGGGGGGGACAAGTCCCCCCCACATGGAGGGGTGTACAGTCTTCCTAGGGTATACATCTGGCTGAGACCTTTGAATACAGAAGATAATTAGGCTCCACACCCAACAATCTCCCACTTGGAGACTGATTATAGAAACTCCACCACTGCTTAATTTGCTAGACAATGACTCCACTTTGGACCTGGCTATTTCTCATCTTCTTCATCATACTTGAAGACCAATTGCAACTAAGAAAATTCTTAGTTTCTCCCTGGTTACAAATTTTGTTAGCATATTTGCAGGATTCTAGCTAGTGTGTATCTTTTCCAGCTTCAACTGTCCATCTTCCAATGCTAACCATATGAAATGGTACTTGAGATGTATATGTTTAGTCTTGGAATGAAATGTAGAGTTCTTTTCAATATGTATGGCACTCTGGTTGTCACTGTATAACCTGCCCAACTCCTGCTTCTTACCCAATTCATGTAGAAACCTTTCTAACCAAATTATTTCTTTACTAGCCTCTGTAGTAGCAACATACTCTGCTTCTGTTGTTGAAAGTGCAACAACACTTTGGATTTTTGAAACCAAAGTGACAGCTGTTCCACCTACATTGAATACATATCTTGTAGTGCTGCTCTTGTTATCTCTGTCACCTACCATATATGCATCAACATATCCCTGTAGAGCAATGTTGAGGCACCAAAGCATAATGCTTGATTTGTGGTACCTCTCAAATACCTGAGAATCCACCTCACTGCCATCCAATGTTATTTTCCTGGATTGTTCATGTACCTGCTTACAACTCCCACTGCATGTGCAATATCAGGCCTTATGCAGACCATTGCATACATTAAGCTTCCAACTACTGATGCATATTGAACTTTAGACATATGAGCCATTTCTTCCTGAGACTTGGGACATGCCTCCTTACTTAATTTGAAATGGCTAGCCAAAGGTATACCAACTGGTTTTGCATTCTGCATATTAAACCTTTCCAACACCTTTTCTATGTACTCACATTGAGACAATGTTACCAAGGATTTGTTTTGCAACACCAAAATCCTTCATTGCAAATGCGTTTGCCAATTTCCTTTTGAGCACATTTATTTCCTGCATGTTAGAACCTACAACAAGCATGTCATCTACATACAATAACAATATAATATAGCTGCCAGCATTTTTCCTTTTGAGATAAACATAATGGTCAGAGTGACATCTAGTATAACCTTGTTCAGACATAAACCTGTCAAATTTTAGATACCACTACCTTGGAGCCTGTTTTAAGCCATACAAGCTCTTCTTTGACCTGCACACTAGTTTATCCTTCCCTATTACCTCATATCCTTGTGGCTGCTACATATATATCTCTTCCTCCAGATCTCCATGGAGAAAGGCTGTCTTTACATCTAATTGCTCAAGATGTAAATCTTCAGCATCTACTAGACTTAGAATAGTTTTGATTGAAGTCATTTTCATAATAGGAGAAAATGTCTCATCAAAGTCTATACCCTTTTTCTATGCAAACCCTTTCACCACAAGTCTAGCTTTATACCTTTTTCTACCTCCATCTTCTTCCTTCAACTTGTAAAACCATTTATTTTGCAATGTTGTTTTACCTGCAAGCAACTTGACTAAGTCCCAAGTCTAGTTATGTGCTAAGGAGTCCATCTCTTCTTTCATGGCCTGCTCCCACTTCTTCCTGGTTTCTACCTGCACTGCTTCTTCATAACATTCTGGTTCACCAGAATCAGTCAACAATACATAATATAATGAATGAGAGTATCGTTCAAGGGGTCTACTTATCCTGGTAGATATTCTAACACCACTTTCAGGTGCTTGAAGTGCTTGTTGCTGTTGTGGTTATTGTTCTGCCTGTTGATCACTATGATTTTCAGGTACCATCACTTTTCCTATGATATCGTCAAGCATTGTGTATTCTCTATTTTCTTTTTCCTGTTTCTTTTCCCGCAACTGATTCTTATACAATACCTTTTCATTGAATATTACATCTCTGCTCCTAATGATTTTGTGATTTTCATAATCATATAAGCAATAACCAAAATCATTAACACCATATCCAATAAAGGTATATTTCTTTGATTTTGCCTCAAGCTTTGTTCTATTTTCTTTATAATGTGGACAAAGGCTTCACAACCAAAAGTCTTTAAAAATGAGTAGTTTACCTTTTTACCTATCCATGCCTCCTCTGGAATACCACCATCCAAGGAACTTGAAGGCCCTCTATTTATTAGATAAATAGTAGTGTATATAGCATCTACCCAAAATTGTAAAGGCAATCCTGCATGCAATCTCATGCACCTTGCATGCTCCATGATTGTCCTGTTCATCCTTTTTGACACACCATTTTCTTGTGGTGGTCCTGGAACTATCTTATCTCTGTGAATTCCATTCTTTGAAAAGTACCTATCAAACTCTTTGCTGCAATATTCACCTCCATTATCTGATCTGAGACACTTCAACCTTTTACCTATCTCATTTTCAACCAAAGCTTTCCATTTCTTGAAAATATCAAATACACCAGATTTATTTTGAATACAATAAATCCATGTTTTTCTGGGTTCAACATCCATAAAAGTAACATAATAACGAGAGCCACCAAGAGATGATACCTGAGCAAGTCCCCATACATCTATATGCACAAGCTCTAATTTTTCGCTCTTCGTTTCTTTCCCAACTCTAAGGAATCTAACTCTCTTCTGTTTTCCATAAACACATGTTTCACATAATTTTAAATCAACATGCTTCAAACCTGGCAAAAAATTTCTTGAGTGAAGAATCTGCATCCCCTTCTCACTCATGTGCCCAAGCCTATGATGCCACAATTTTTTATATTCTCCTGTAGAGGTTAAAGCATTAACAGAATTAAAAATACCATTGCATAAGTACAATGTACCAACCTTTTCTCCTTTCGCTATTACCAAGGATCCTTTAGTGACCTTCTAGGTGTTATCTGTGAAATTAGTTATGCAACCTTCACCTCCCAACTACCCTATTGAAATAATACTTTTCTTCAGATCTGGAACATGCCTTACCTCCTTCAATAGCCATTGATTTCCATTCTGCTGTTTTATGAAGACTGTACCCATTCCATTGATTTTACAAGGTTTATCATCACCCAATTGAACTTGTCCAAAATCTCCTTGAACATAATCATGAAAATGTTTCCTATCAGGTGTGGCATGGAATGAGGCCCTTGAATCTACCACCCAAGCATCAATAATATTTTCTAAAGAAAGAATCAAAGCATCTTGCAACACATCACCTGTTACATTTGTTAGAAAATTATATATTACAGAGCAATGGAACACATAAAATATTGCAGAAATAGAAACACAGAAAACGCACAAAACAAGAGAGACACAGATATATGTGGTTCACCCAGTTTGGGCTACGTCCACCTCGAACAGCCAGTCCTTCCTTTCTATTATCCAGCAAAAGGAAGAGACACAACCTACAGCAAATCCGCTGTAATATCCTCTGTTTTCTCTCACTGTCTCACCTCTCTGTTTCTCGCT
>APFE030426927.1:0-51935 GCA_000404065.3 Pinus taeda | reverse complement strand
CCCCCCACACCCCCCCGCGTGGAGGGGTGTACAAAACTTCCTGGGGTATACATCCGGCTGAAACAAAGACCTCTGAACAATCATGCTCCACACACAACAACATTCGCTTCATGATTGTTTTCTTGTTGCACGTCTCCTTCTTTTCCCTTCTGAGACTTGCAGTCTTTCTTCAGGTGTCCTTTCTTCCCTCATTTCTAGCACACTATCCCCGATTTGGACTTGGATCTTCCTTTTCTTGACTTACTACGATATCCTAAGCTCTTTCCTCTTTCTATTTTTCTTCCCCTAGTCTCTGCAATCAAAGCATTACCTGATGTCTCACTAGAGCTTTTCTGTCGCATTTCCTCACTAAGGATTGCACTGACAACATCATCAAACTTTAAAGTACTAGATCTAGAGACATAGTTACTAATGGCCATAACTAAACCATTCCAACTTTCTGGCAATGAGCACAGAAATAACAGAGCCCTAACTTCATCATCAAAATTTACCCCTACAAAACTTAACTGACTTGTAACTATATTAAAATCATTTAAATGATCAACAACAGATCCACCTTCTAACATCTTCATATTAAATAAACGCTTCATAAGAAATACCTTATTTGAGGCCGAGAGTTTTTCATATAGTTTGGCCTATGCCGACATTAAACCCTCTATTGTCGTTTCCTTTGAAATATTAAATGCTACCGATGCCACTAGGAACAACCGTATTGTTCCAAGTGCATTTTTGTTGAGAAAATCCCATTCTATGTCTATTATACTCATCGACTTCTTTGTCTTTCTGCTCAATGGTAGGTACAGATCTCTCTGATACAGATAACCTTCCATCTACATCTTCCACAGCTGGTAGTTTTGGCCGTTGAATTTTTTGACCCTAAACCTACCATCTTCCGCCATTGCTCCCATTTGAACTAGGAACCCTTCTCTCCTGTGAGTTTATCAGCCAAATAGACCTTCAGCTCTGATATCAGTTGTTTGAAAATTATATATTATAGAGCAATGGAACACATAAAATGTTACAGAAATATAAACACAGAAATCGCACAAAACAAGGGAGACACAGATATACGTGGTTCACCCAGTTTTGGCTACGACCACAGAGAAATAACCAGTCCTTCCCTTTATATTATCTAGCAAACTGAAGAGATACAACCTACAGTAGATCCGCTATAACACCCTATTCGCTCTCAATCTCCTCTCTCTTCCTCACTCAAAATACAGAGATCCATAGATGCAATACAATTCCCTCATATATAGTGAGGGGTTTCCTTCTAAGGAAAAAAAAAACCCTAAACCAAACATAGCTTCTACTGTTAGATCATTTGCCTAATGAACAAACTAGATTGACTAGAAATTACTAGAATTTTACAAGGAAATTTTACATCTGTTTTTAGCTTCGGTGGCACTACTCCCGAACCCCTGCCGGGGGACCGCTGGCCTAGGATCCCCTAGCCGGGGGGAATTAGCCCCCTCAGACCCTCGTAGGAGGGGCAAGTCCCCCCCGTGTGGAGGGGTGTACAGTCTTCCTAGGGTATACATCCGGATGAGACCTTTGAATACAGAAGATAATCAGGCTCCACACCCAACACCAAGGACCCACATAGAGTAGTCAACCATCATGGGTTAATTAAGTTAATCATCATAAATAGTTTGGCATAGTAAAAATTAACATGGGATAGTATCATAAATCCTACCTTGGCTCCACCCCCAGAAAATGAGCAAACAGAGTAGCAAGGGCCAAGAACCCCAAGCTGAAAGAAAATATTAAAATGAAAGAGCCACATTGCACCCCTAGAATTAGCTAAGCGTAGACGCTTGGTGAGAGTAAAAGCCCAGCGGTACATTCCAATCCAAGTAGAAGAAGTTGGACCATTCTGCACACCTCCTCTTAGTCCTCAAGACCCTCCTTTGCAAGACTATAAGGAGAAAGTGGCAAGGGTTTTGGGAAGCATGGGAATGTTTACCGAGAGTATGGAACAACTAGGGAACATTGAAGAACATAACTGTACCCATGTTCAGTTGGTCCCTGCCGACAATTCCAATCATGAACAAACCCAGCCATGCACTGATGCCATGGAGGAGCAGAGAGAGTTAATTCCTAATATGGAAACACTAGCCGAGGAGCACGAAGAAACCCCAGCAGAACGAAACCCTGAAGGTGAAAACTTGAAGGATGCCAATCAACCAAGTGATACTCCCTTTTCAAAGTCCCCCATGGACAAGGCCTACCAAGAAGAGGACAACGAGAATGATGATTTTTTAGGAGATACCATTGCATTGGGATCTCCTGAACATGAAATGAATAATATTATGAGTTGGAAGGAGAAATCCCACCGGAAAACACAGCTCCAATTGGGAACATTCTTGATGATAACATAATGCAACCTCTGTAAGTAGCAGAAGGTAATGCAGCCCTAGATGGGAGCCCTAGAGTAGAAGAACCCTACAAATCTAAAATTAAAAAGGTGCCTAGAAAATATAGAAAAGAGAAGCAGGTAATCAGGGAGTTGAAATACTGGCTAAAAGAAGCAACAAGAATGAGGAAATTGAAAATAGAAATGGAGAATGCAGCGACACAAACAAAATAATGTTCTGCGAAGGATGCTAGGACTCAGACAATGTTTCTTAAGGGTTGCCCAAGCACACCCATACTAAGCTTGATATCAAAGAAGATACTACCATACAAACATAGGATCCCTGTATCTTTTCACAGGGAACTCAAACGGCCTACCCCACTGCGGACACTACTGTCTAGACTGATATTGAAGAAAATGTTCAAGTTGTAATTCTTGAAGCAGTTAAAGCTGCTATGCAAACTAAACCTAAGGAGACCCAAGATGTAGATGTCCAAACAAATGAAACGTCTCTTTACACCCCCTTGGTTAGAGAAGTCGTTATTAGAAAATTAGAGAATGAACTTTTAATAGTTCACCAAGAGCTAGCTCAGCACAAGGAAATGGTGGTCCCTTTTCATAAACACCAAGGGCTAAAGGAGAAATTCGAGGCACTTACCAGGATGGAGGACAAGAATTTTTCTCAATACATGGCTGAGAAAAATAAGGTTGAAAATTTAGAGGGTCAATTGCAAAAATCTAGAGAACAAATGGAGACTATTTGTTCTCTCTATTCAGACACTCTATCTTGTCGAGCTCCTGCTACTACTTATGCTTTACTTCTTATGTATAGATATCTCCTATTAAAAGTTAAGGCCATTAAGGTTGGTAAACTAGCAGAAATTAAAACCACTCCTGATTTTATTAAGTGTTTCAGAGAACACGATGAGAAGATTCAACACCTCCTTTGTGAGCTCTATATGCATAATTTTGTTATAGAGGATGACAAGGATAGCCACCCTTCCCCTTTCATAGGAGACATTCAATTTTAGGTATTCCTTTCCTTTGCTACTAATCAACTAAAATGAGCCAAGGCTTACAACACATTAAAAGGGCGTGAATATGGCATTGACCTATGGGTCAGAGGAGAACCTACACAGCCACTGCTCCTATATGTCCGGCATAAGCAGTTTATGAAGAAAAAGAGTGTCGTAGGAAAATTGGGTCCAATCCATACTGATATCATTCAGGTCAGAAAGGAATACTTCCAGGATATTAAAGAAGCAGCCTTAGATGCATCAAAGAAAAGATGGGAAGTTTCCAATAACACTGTGAGGGGTCGGGCGCCATTTGGATACCATAACTTCCAAGCTGCCTCTTCTTGTTTCTTCTAATATAGCAATATGATTTTAACATTAGGACTAGACTAGATAGGATTCTGCTATAGAATCCCAATCATATGGTACCCTCCTGATCAATACCATAGTGATTATAGCTTAAAAGATCATGAGGTAACCCAAGATTTTGCTGTCCTCAAGCAAAATAATGGTTTTAGGAATTACAAGGAAGAAGTATACCCCGCTTAGTCCCTCATATAATTGCATCTGAACTATACTATTACATGAGGACGTGCAACAAGGTAAGCTAGAGAGTATGTTGGGACGAGAAAAAGGTATGATTTCTTTTCATTTAATGCTTTGTTTATCATTCATCCTTATAATATTATCTCTGTTTATAGAATAAAATGAGTAAAATATTATTCAAACAAGGAAAGAAACTATTTGGTGATATAGTAGGTGAATTTAGTACGAAAAATTGATTCTTTGCTACCTTTGTATACAGAGATGTGATTGGGCAAAAGTTGTTCAGTTGGCAGGACATCACGAGGCCATAAAGGGGAAAGCCACAACATCTAGGGCAGACAAGGAAGCGGAAGATCAATTCGAATACTCCTAATTTATCATATGATCATATTTTATATTGTGAAATCCTCAGGATCTCCTGATCCTGAGGATTCACTTCTATCCAAGTTTCCCTTTTATGTTATATAAGGCCAAAAGGCAACTAGATAGCAGTTCAGACTTTTAATATGTAATTATTCTCTTTGGAGCAAAAACACTGTTAATTCAGTGACTCTTTCAGCTGTTACTTTGAAGTTAGTGAAAGAAGGTTGCACTTGATACATCTCTGTATTATGAGTTTTTATTAAGAAGAGACTTCTGGCGACTCTGGGCCTAATCACAAGAAGTTCCACTGCTCCTTTGTGTTATAGTTTACATTCAGTCTTTGTACTTAATTTAATGTTTAGTTCTTTTATTTATCTTGAAGATTTGCAACATTTATTTATACCGTTTTTCACTTAGATTTATATTCAAGCTTCAAGATAGACTTAAGTAAGCACCTTGATTAGAATGAGTGAATGTGTGTTTGATTGTTGTTCAAATTGAATAGATGTTATCATAGATATTGAGAGACAAGACTAAGTAGCTTCTACGGATTACAATATAGAATGTTTACCATTTAGGAATCTATTAGGGTCCAACCCTATCCCCCTTATTTATGTAATAGGATCGAGTCATAGTTATAGTTAATTAAAGAGTCAATAAAGCCCATATTAATAATTTTAAGTGGTTGACCCGCATTTAAAGAAGGGTCCACACTTAGTTGCAAATGGGCCATGGTATTAGATAGATGGTATTAATAAGAACCATGGTATTGACCCATGTTATTGCATGTATGAATCCTATATAAAGGATAGAGACTCCCCTCAGGGAGCATCATGTCTTATTTTGTAATTGAGCCCAACTCTATTGGAGGTTGCCCCCTCAAGGAGGCAAGTGAACATTTCTTTCCTTTCTGAATAATAAAATACTTGTTGTTATTTCTCATTGTTCTGTGTTCTGGGTATATTTATCACATATTTGGTATTCTAGTATCTTCTTGCAGGTCAAGAGCATAACAAGTGGTATCAGAGCACTTTCTAGGGCCGGTGGGATCTCCATTTTTAGCAAAACAAAATTTGGCTAGAGACGTGTTCTGGTGTCTTTAAACCACGAGATTTGTTATTGAGTGCATAAACCTACAGATTTGGGGAGGCATGCACGTAGGAAATCCAAGAGGTGGTCACACTTTTTAGACTCCCTTGTAACCCCTGTGGGTACCCCTTCAAGTAGTAGCACGTTAGACAGAACGGCGCACAAACTATCTTCCAAGTACCCTCTGGGTATATTGGAAGCTCCCTAGGCTCTCTTGAAACCTCACCATAGATAAACCGTCGACCCTCTTGCTGCTACAGTACACCGAGAATAGCACTCGGGGAGATTACTCGCATGTACAATAGGGTAGTTGGGTTGTACGACTAAGGGTATGGTTGATCCTCCTTGGTTAGTGCCTTGCAAGATTGGGCCAACTACTACTGTCAGACCCTTATGTATATTACAATCTGTAGCACCTGACACTCCTTGAGACCATAGTTCCCATGTCTCTCTCTGGATCACACATCATATTTGCTAGATCAGATCTAGTAGGTGGGGTTCTATCGCAGCAGCAACAATCAAATCTGCCATTTAGATTTGTCAAATCTTCCATGCAGATCTAGCATTTTGGGTTCTGTAGCAATCGTAACAATTAGATCTGCCATTCAGATCTAGCAGAAGGGGTTCAATCACTACCATATTCCTACTCATACTCTGTAGTTAAGGGTTCACCGATAGATATGACTATTTGTGTGGGCTCCTATACCTAGGTGTGATTCTCGCAGGACATTGGGTAGCATTGAATTTTCTAGGATTCAGCTACTGCAGTATTCCTAAGTAAGGAGTAAAACTCCATTCGAAGTAAAAAAAAAAAAAGGAAAAAAAGTCTGAGACCCTCCCAGGATGCTTATAGGAGACTTAGCCCATCAGAATCAAGATGATGAGTTGAGCAAGGTGGTACCATTCAATTTTTAGCATCAAAAATTTCAGGTGGTCCCAAATTTTAAGTTCACTGGATCAGTGCATGGTACAAACTAGAGCTCAAGCTATAGCCAATGAGAAGATCGACAACCTTGAAACAAAGTTAGACTTAGTACTTTCATCTCTCAAGAACTTAGCTAACACACTTGCAAAGGGAAAGTCGGAGGAACGAGCGGAGGCATATGTGTTTCCATGAAAACATGGAGGGCAAGTCTAGCCATTCTCCTCACCTCTTTGACAACCACCAACAATCCCAGACGTGACCACCCAAGATGGACATGTATAAGTTTGATGGCTCTCATCTAACCACATGGCTAGCATAAATGGAGCAATATTTCACACTGAATCACATCAAAGATGATGTGACTCAGCTTAGTGTGGGTAGCATGTACTTGGAAAATGAAAGATGGCAATGGTGGCAGTGACATCAACGTTGCTATCGAAGGCCGTGACTTGGGAGACATTTGCAAAAGCTCTTATGGATTTCTTTGACCATGAATCTAACTTTTTGGGTCATCTCACTAAGCTCTGACAGACAGGAACAATGAACAAATATATTACAGCCTTTGAAGCTATAGCTTTTCACATAGGAGGTCTACAAGATTAGTTCTACTTGGAATGTTTTGTCAGTGGTCTCAGAGAAGCCATATAAGCCCATGTCAGATTGCAACACCCTACCTCATGGCGGCATGCGTGCATGATATATTGTGAAGTAGAATGGGTGTTAGTGGCTCAGTCCAATCATCCAAATTTCGTAGCCAAGGGTCGCCCCAACCAGGCTCAAAGCACTACCCAAACACTCAAGGTTCAAAAGGTGTCACCAACAGAAATGGCGGAAAGAAGAAAGTAAGGATTGTGATACTACTGTGATGAGAAATACTCCCCTGGGCATAAATGCAAGGAGCCTAAATTCGTTCAAATTGATGCTACTGATCACAGTTCATCAGAGGAAGCCCCACCACTTAAGGAACCAGAGGAGGAATATGAGGACAACCAGCCAGACAATGTAACTGAAGAACCAGTTATCTCACTTCATGCTTTGGCAGGGATTTCTTCTTCCCAAACTCTCAAAATCAAAGGTTTTATTAAGCATCACCGAGTAGTAGTCTTGGTTGATAGTGGCAGTATGCATAAATTTATCCATAAAAGAGTTGTGGAAGCATTGCATTGTTTTGTCCGAGCAGTCTCTAACTTCCAAGTCCAAATTGTTGATGGGGGGACAATGAAATGTGAAGGCCACTGTGAAAATGTCAAACTTCAAATGGGGGATTATCAGTTAAAGACCCACATGTTTTCCATACACATGGGAGGGTGTGACATTGTCCTGGGTGCTGAATGGCTTCGCACACTTGGCCCAATCACAATGGATTTCTAGGAGTTATATATAAGCTTTAAGCAGAACAACCACACACATACCCTTCGTGGACTCTAGGTGGGTGATCCCTCTATCATCAGCTCACATAGGATGGAAAAATTGTTAAAAAAGGGTCGCCATGGAGTTATAACCCAATTTAATTCCATCCAGGCCTTCGAACCCACTTCTCTTCATATTCATCCTTAGATGCAACAGAATTTAAACAACCATCTGCCAGTTTTTGACAAGCCTCATGAGCTTCCACCCTCGGGAGGGGAACATGATCGTAGCATTACTTTGGTCCCAGGGGCCCAACCACCAAATGTGCGTCCATATAGATATCCATTTGCCCAAAGGAATGAAATTGAAAAAATCATCAAGGAACTCTTGGAAGCAGACATCATTCGTCCTAGCGTTAGTCCTTATTCATTGCCTGTGGTCATGGTGCTCAAAAAATATGGAGAATGGCATATGTGTCCAGACTTCAGGGCCCTCAAAAATTGGACAGTCAAACACAAATTTCCCATCCTAGTTGTTGATGATTTGCTGGATGAACTAAATGGGGCTCAATTATTTACTAAGCTTGACCTTTTGTGGGGCATAAAGGTGTTAGGGTGGACCCCAAAAAGATCTAGGCAATGCAGGATTGGCCTCAACCAAAGACATTGAAGAGATTGAGAGGATTTTTGGGTCTCACGGGCTACTATCACAAATTTGTCCGCAATTATGGTTGCATTGCTAGACCCCTCACTCACCTGCTCAAGAAAAATCCATTTCTTTGGAATGATGAAGTGCAATAGGCATTTATAGCTCTCAAACATGCCATGTGTTCCACCCCCATATTAGCACTACCCGACTTCACCAAATATTTTGTGATTGAATGTGATGCTTCAAGTGTAGGTATTGGTGTGGTCTTAATGTAGGAAGGTCGACCCTTGGCCTTCACTAGCCAACAACTAAGTGGGACAATCTGGGACACTCTATCTATGAGAAGGAGACGATGGCCATCTTACATGCAGTAGATACTTGGTGACCATACTTATTGGGGCGATGTTTCCAAATCAGCATAGACCATCAAAGCCTTAAATATTTTTTGGAACAACGCTTATCCTCACCATGACAAAATAAATTGCTCGCCAAAATGCTGGGATATGATTATGAGATCATTTACAAGAAAGGGTGCAAAAATGTTGTAGTGGATGTGTTATCACGCCAATTTGAGGAGGAAAGCACCCTACTCGCAATCTCCTTTCCCATTCCATAATGGATTGAAGAGGCTTGGAAGGAATGGCTTTCACATCCCTTGCTCTCCCAACTCATTAATCAATTGCAGGTGGATCCAAATTCCATAGTGGGCTACTCTTAGCAGGATGAGATTCTTTGCTACAAGGACAGAGTCATGATATCACCAACATCCACCCTCCAAAGCCACATTTTTGTGGAGTTGCACTCATCTCCCACTGCAGGCCATTCAAGTTTTCAGAAGACTTATGCTCACACTCGACGTTTATTCTTTTGGACATGCATGAAAAAGGACATTCTTACTTTTGTAGCTGAGTATGACATATGTCAGCACCACAAAGGAGAAACAATCAAATCCCCAGGCACATTATAGCCATTTCCCATCCCGGCCTCAATCTAGATGGAGGTTTCTATGGATTTCATTATGGGTCTTCCAAAGTCAGGAAACAAGTAAGTCATCATGGTGGTTGTGGATAGGCTTTTTAAGTATGCTCATTTTTTCACACTACCCCACCCTTTTACACTGAATTTGGTCACTCAATCTTTCATGGACCAGATCTTCAAATTGCATGGCATGCCCACTTCCATTATGTTTGATCGTGACCTAATCTTCACCAGTAACTTTTGTCAAGAACTCTTCAGGCTACAAGGTACCCAAATACAACTCAGTACTTCATATTATCCCTAAACTGATGGTCAAACTGAAGCAGTCAACAAATTTCTAGAGACCTACCTTAGGTGTTTCTCTTCAGAAAAGCAACATCTATGGGTACAGTGGTTACCTCTAGCTGAATGGTGGTATAACACCAACTATCATGCCACCACTAAAATGACTCCATGTGAAGCAGTTTATTGTCAATCGCTCCTTCACCTACTTCTAATATCAAGGGATGCTCGATGGTACAAGCAGTGGATCAACTCCTACAGAACCACACAACCATGTTGGCCCACCTCAGAGAGAATCTCCATCAAGCTGAAAACCACATGAAGCAATAGGCAGATCAACATTGTTCAGAATGCCAATTTCAATAAGGGGATTAGGTATTTTTGAGGCTCCAACCATATAAGAAAACATCACTCAAAGACAAGGGTTGTCAAAAATTTCTCCAAAATTCTACGGACCATATCACGTACTTCAGTGCATTGGAGAAGTCGCCTACAAGCTAGCTTTGCCACCCGCTGCAAAATTCCATCTAGTCTTCCATGTCACATGCCTCAAGAAATTGATTGGGAACCATTGCAAAATTCAAACTAGTCTACATGAATTGGATGAAGAAGGGTCAATCTGGCTCCAACCTGAACAAGTTCCTGACACACGAGAATGATACCCGCATGGCTGCACGATCAAGGAAGTCCTCGTTAAGTGGAAAGACACCTCTCCGGAAGATGCGACCTGGGAACCAGCAACTATCCTTCAACAGTTTCCGCAGCTTCGGCCTTGAGGACAAGGCTATTCTTATGGGGGAAGGGCATGTTAGGGTCCAACCCTAACCCCCTTATTTATGTAATAGGATCGAGTCATAGTTATAGATAATTAAAGAGTCAATAAATCCCATATTAATAATTGTAAGTGGTTGACCCGCATTTAAAGAGCGGACCACAGTTAGTTGCAAATGGGCCATGGTATTAGATAGATGGTATTAATAAGAACCATGGTATTGACCCATGGTATTACATGTATGAATCCTATATAAAGGATAGAGACTCCCCTCGAGGAGCATCGTGCCTTATTTTGTAATGGAGCCCAAATCTAGTGGAGGTTGCCCCCTCGAAGAGGCAAGTGAACATTGCTTTCCTTTCTGAATAATAAAATACTTGCTATTATTTCTCATTGTTCTGTGTTCTAGGTATATTTCTCACATATTTGGTATTCTGGTATCTTTTTGCAGGTCAAGAGCATAACAAAATCTTTTATGTTTGTTGTTGTTCACTTACTGATTTTTGTTCAATTACTGATGTTATTACTGTTTAGTAATGAAGATTGATTTGAGTTGTTATAGATTGGCAATATTGTTTGATAATAATAGTTGCTTTACTTGATTAAGTGTGATTAGTATCAAGCTTATTTGAATAATTCTCCATGTAATTCTCATTTGCATTCAAGTTCCAATTGGTTTCAGAACAAGTTGTATAGAATTACATAGGGTGTTGCGAGCATTCATTTCATAAATAGTTCTTTGCAAAGTTGTGTGAATTGAATTGAAGAATTGGACTTTAATGATTGCAATGATTCATCATTAGATAACCTCTAGCTTCACTACAAATACTGTGTTCGCACTCTTGAAATAGAAATACTTACCTCGGGTTGACAACTAATGTAGAGATTAAGATTGCCTGTAAAAATACATCTTAGTGAGCCAACATACATAAAAACTCTATCTACATACAGGTTATTTTATGATATATATAGATGACGCTTTTGATTATCTTTGATATTTTTTAATTTGATGAATGATTGATATGCCAATCTAATGCTTAAATAGAAATATAATCTGCTAATGAATTTTATGATCATGGAATGTGATATAAACAAATGATCGTTGCAACAATCTCACTCTCAAAAATTGGCGACACAAATAGGGATCTCGTACCCGATAAGTGTTATTCAGCTGAGATACCACCAATTGTGAGTCTAAATAAACCACTAATTGTTGGGTTGTGTAATATTATTTCCATGTAGTTAACAGGGGGTTTGAAGGGCACTCGTAACCCCACTTTATGGGGTCTAGGGCAACTCCCTAGAAAATTTTGGTTTTGGACCCTATGTTAGGTTGGGTGGACCCACCTATGGTTTTGTGCATGATTTTTGCACATGTTTTTTGGACGCGATGGTTTTCGGTCTATGGTATTGGATGCGATGGTTTTTGGTCCATGGTGTTGGATGCTTTGGCATGTATAAATATGTACTATAACATTGAAAGGAACATAATGAAAAATCAAGCTAGTAGTCCCAATTTTGGGATCCAAGGGAAAATCTTTGTGTATATGTGTTTTATGTGTTATGATCTAGCATTGTTTATTTTCTATGTTTTAGAATTTGTATGCAGGTAATTTCTGTATGGGGTTAAAACCTACATTTGGTATCAGAGCTATTTTGGCTTCAAGGGGACGCCTTTGTTGCTGAGGCGTTTTGCTCGGGCCTGTGCTAGACCCTGTTCAGTGGGAGATCTGCGAGATCGATTATGGTGGTGAAAGAAGATGGAGAGTAGTGGAAAGATAGAGATCAAGAAATTTAATGCTCAGAGTTTTGAGTTGTGGAAACTCAAGATGGAGGATCTGTTGGTGGATAAAGACCAATGGATCATGGTAGATCTGGGTACTAAACCAACGGGAGTGTCCGATGAAGAATGGAAGAAGTTGGATGGGAAGGCAAAGATCACAATACGATTGTGTGTCTCAGATTCAGTATTGTTGAATGTATCAGGGGAAGCTATAGTGAAGGCTTGGTGGGACAAGTTAGGGACTTTGTACCAATCTAAGTCTCTGGTGAATAAACTGTTCCTGCAAAAAAAGTTGTATAACTTGAAGATGAAAGATGGAGACTTGGTGACAGAGCATCTGAATGCATTTAATACTGTGGTAAGTCAGTTAGCATCTATTGATATTAAAATTTCAGATGAAGATAAGTGAATCATTTTGTTGTGTTCTCTACTAGATTTGTGTGATAGTCTGGTTATTGCAATAGGTAGAAATGCAACTGCCTTGCATTTTGATGAAATAGTCTCATCCTTGCTGACGGAGGAGATGAGACGGAAAAATATGCAGAGCCAAAATGGTGATGCCTTGTCTGTACGAGGGCGGACCCAAAACATAAACAAAAATAAGTCATCGAGTGGGATATATAAATCTAAAGGGAGATCTAAATCTCCAAGAAAACCTGTAAAGGTGTTGTGCTGGAAATGTGGAAAGAAAAGGAACTACAAAGGGGACTGTAAATCTAAAGCTCCTGAAAAAGGAAAGGTATCTGATGAGGCTTCTTCTGCAGAGGCGAAAACCACCTCAGATGAAGGTGGGGATGTGTACTTAGCTTCTTCAAGTACACATGTAGATCATGAGGCATGGTTGATTGACTCAGCTACATCCTTTCACTTCACTCCCCATAGAGAGTAGTTCTATGAGTATGAGAAATATGATGGTGGTGATGTCTTCTTAGGGGATGACAGGAAGGATAGAATTATTGGTCATGGAAAAGTAAAGTTGAAGTTGCAAGGTGGAAGGGTTAGAACACTTCGAGGTGTTCTACATATTCTTGCATTAGCCAGAAATCTGATTTTTGTTAGCAAGCTGGATGATGCAGGTGTAAAAATAGTGTTTGAGAAGGATACCTGCAAGATGGTTCGGGGGGCATTGGTATTGATGCAGGGGGTTCGAATTCGAACTCTGTACAAGCTGCAAGGTAGCATTGTTATTGATGGGTGCAATAGTTCTGTGGTTCTTGAAAGTGGAGCAGAAAATCTAGTAGTCTCTAGAGAGATGACCATGTTGTGGCATCAAAGGCTTGGACATATTGGAGAAAAGGGCCTTTGGATACTTCATGGTAAAGGTATGGTAGAAGGTATGGGTAATAGCTCTCTGGATTTTGATTTCTGTGAAAATTGTGTATATGGGAAACAGATTCATGTGAGTTTCCCCTCTGGTAGTAAGAGGGCGAAACATATATTGGAACTTGTGCATAGTGATGTGTTTGGACCTGTGAAGGTTCCATCAGTGGGTAAGTCTATGTACTATGTATCATTTATAGATGACTTCTCAAGGAATACATGGACATATTTCCTTAAGAAGAAATCTAAAGTCTTTGACAGGTTTAAAGAATTTAAGGCTCCGGTGGAAAACCAGACAGAGAAGAAGATAAAGGTACTGAGGACAGATAATGTGGAGAATTTTGCAGTAAGGAATTTGAAGAATTTTGTAAGAAGTGTGGTATAGCATGGTAGAAGACTACTCCATATACACCTCATCAAAATGGAGTTGTAGAAAGAATGAATAAGATGTTGATGGAAAGGGCAAGAAGCATGCTCAATGGTGTCGGGTTAGGACAGGAATTCTGGGTAGAGGCGGTGGATACTACATGTTACCTGGTTAACAAGTCACCTTCATCAACGTTGGAGGATAAGACTCCACAAGTGGTATGGACTGGTAAGAAACCCTCTCGTTCACATCTGAGGGTATTTGGATGTGATGCATATGTACATGTTCCAAAGGAGAAACGAACCATGTTGGATAGTAAATCTAAAAAGTGCATCTTTATTGGGTATAAGGATGGTTTAAAGGGTTATAAGCTTTAGAACCCAGTCATACAGAAGGTTGTGTACAGCTGAGATGTGGTGTTCAGAGAGGGGAAAGATGTTATTAAACATGAATTCCAATGAAAGGAACCTGAGGAGATAGAGTTTGAGCTGAAGGAAGAAGAATCAAACTCTACAGCAGAGGAGGAATCAGAAGATGAAGAGCCACAAACTCTGGCTGTGAGAAGATCAATTCAAGAAAGAAGGCAACCAGAAAGGTATAGTCCATCTGCTTTCTATTCAAATTTTTCTTTATCTATTACTGATCATGATCCCAGAACTTTGAAGGAAGCAGTGGATTCAAAGGATGGAAAACTCTGGAAAGAGGCCATGGTTGATGAAATGGCATCTTTGCACAAAAATGAGGCTTGGGATCTGGTGGAGTTGTCGGCTAGAAGGAAACCCATTGGCTGGAAATGGGTGTTCAAAAAGAAGACAAGTGTAGAAGGAAAAGTGGAGAAATACAAAGCTCGATTGGTAGAAAAGGGTTATTCCTAGGTGTAGGGAATTGATTTTGGTGATATTTTTTCTCCTGTTTCTAAGGTAACTTCTATTAGATTACTTTTATTTGTTGTTGCTGCTTTTGGTTTTGAGGTAGAACAGATGGATGTGAAGACAACATTTCTTCATGGGGATCTGGAAGAGGAGATCTACATGAAACAACTTGAAGGCTTTGCAGTGAAGGGTAAGAAAGAACTGGTATGCAAGTTAAATAAGTCTCTGTATGGGTTAAAACAGTCACCAAGGATGCGGTATCAAAAATTTGATACATTTATACGGGGACTTGGCTTCACCAGAAGCAAAGCAGCATCATTGTGTAATATTTATATTAATTGGTGACCGTGTTATTTATCTGGTCTTGTATGTGGATGATATGTTGTTGGTTGGAAATTGACAAAGAAATTATCCAGGATTTGAAGACCCAATTGTCCTCCAAATTTGACATGAAAGATCTTGGTGCTACAAACTATATTTTGGGCATGGAAATTAAAAGAGATAGGGAAAAGAGGAAGCTCTGGTTAAACCAGAGAAAGTATGTCAAGACAATATTGCAGAGGTTTAATATGCAGGATAGTAAACCGGTGAAGGTTCCTATTCCTGTAGGTGTAAAGCTATCTACTGAACAGTGTCCCAAGACACAATAAGAAGAGGAGGATATGTCCCGTGTTTCATATGCAAGTATAGTCAGTAGCCTGATGTATGCAATGGTCTGTACTAGACTAGACATTGCACATGCAGTGGGAGTATTGAGCTGGTTTATGTCAAAACCAAGAAAGGAGCATTGGATAGCAGTGAAGCGGGTTTTCAGGTATTTGCATGGCACTAGTGATTATGGTTTGTGCTACCAAGGAAGACTAGGATTAGACAGAGTGTTAGATATTCATGGCTTTGTTGATGCAGACTGAGCTAGAGATCTGGATAAGAGAAGATCTACAAGTGGGTATGTGTTTAACCTATTTGGAGGTGCAATCAGTTGGTTGAGTAAGAAACAATCTGTATTGGCACTATCAACTACATAAGCAGAACACATGGAAGCCACTCATGCAAGCAAGGAAGCAGTTTAGTTGCAAAGATTGTGTTCAAGTATGGGGTTAGTACAGGAAGTTATAAGGACAGACTGTGACAGCCAAAGTGCAATTTTCTTGTAAAAGAACCCTGCATATCATTCAAAGACAAAGCACATTGATGTTTAGTATCACTTTGTGAGGGATATGATAGAAGAAAAAAGGTGTTGCTGGTAAAGGTGGACACTTTGAAGAATACTGTAGATGCATTGACAAAATCTGTGAGCTCTGAGAAGTTCTCTTGGTGTAGAGAAACAATGGGCATTTCAGGGCTGAAAAAATGACTAAGCTCTCTTGTGGTCCCCTGTAGAAAGAAAAAAACAAGTGCGAGAATGTTGGGTTGAGTTATATTCTTTCCATGTAGTTAACAGGGGGCTTGAAGGGCACCCGTAACCACACTTTATGGGGTCCGGGGCAACGCCCCAGAAAATTTTGGTTTTGGACCCTATGTTAGGTTGGGTGGACCCACTGATGGTTTTGTGCATGATTTTCGCATATGTTTTTTGGACACGATGGTTTTCAGTCCATGGTATTGGACACGATGGTTTTTGGTCCATGGTATTGGATGCTTCGACATGTATAAATATGTATTATAACATTGAAAGGAACATAATGAAAAATCAAGTTGGTAGTCGCATTGTTTATTTTCTGTGTTTTAGAATTTGTATGCAGGTAATTTTTGTACGGGGTTAAAACCTACACTAATGAATCAATACCAAGAGATATTGCTTTAGATAGAAAATTAATAATGAAAGTATATTCAACAATATTATTCAAAGCAGGACTGATACATACTCTTCTCTAAACCATCAACTGGCCAGATGGATAATAAATCACCCAAGCCACCGAAGCAAAGTTTCAGGTATGCCTACTCACACCATCAACGAATCCTAGATATATTGAATCATCCATCAATACCTGCCGAAGCAAATAAAAAATATCAACATCACTAAAACCGCTAGATAGATATGTACAAACATACAATATATACAAACAAGTAATTGCTCAGCTAAAGCCTAAGCAAAGTACTTCTTAAGGTAGAGCCCATTTATGGGCTCTGCCAAATTGTTTCCTACAAAATCAATTAATTCATAAGCCCCCTTTTTCAAGACACACTTGATTATAAAGGGACTGTACCACATAGATTTGAACTTGCTTGCCCCTAGGGCATATTTGCCTTGATCGTAGACCAGGACAAGGTCGCCTTAAAAAAAAATTTGAGGACAGACAACCTTATCAACATGCTCCAAAAGAACAAGGCATTCCTCGAGACTAGAAGTCTCTGGAAGAAGTTCTATAGCTAGCTTAAGAGAAGGAATTTCACATTTGATAGGAAAGATAGATTCCAACCCATAAACTAGTTGAAAAGGAATAAAATGAGTGGCAGTCTTAACTAACGTTTGGTATGCCCAAAGTTTCGGATACAAGATGATGTGCCAATTGGATCGAGCTTTTTCAATTGTCCTTTGCAGGTGTTGTGGCACGCAACAAACCACCCCCCCCCCCCCCCCTTTTTTTTAGTATTAGTAATAAAACTAAATAAATGGGGACCCTTCTAAAAATATATATATATAAAAACTAGCACTTATATTTCCCTTTGAATAAAACACACCATCATAAACTTAGGAAAAGACTCGAAAAACTTAAAAAACTTAAGTTTTATGATAAATTCCGAATAAAATAATTCTCTTAACAACAAAACATTGCATCGCAAAGGGTAATGGAGGACATCATATAAACAAGCTTTTTAAATTACAAAAATGTCATGCTAGATTGCGCGCCTTAAAGACTCATCGCACATCGCAGATTTCATATGCCACAAGTATCACTTACCATGAAATATCTCGATCCGACGATATGCAATAAGGCATCTCGCAAATCGCATCTCGCAGCCACCTAATGAAATAAATGATTGTTAATGAAAAGGATTAACGATATTGCAAACTGCAATATTGTGATCTGCAATATTGCGAAGCAAATCACAAAATCGCTTTATCGCAGATTGGCAGGGCTCATTGTTCAATAAAGTATTTCTCGTAATCCGATACCAAGTTATGGGCATTAATGTCAATTTATTGGTTAGTTGATGGTAATTTATGAGACAAGATTTAGATCTTATCGTGTTAGGCCCCTATACTACTAGTGTAACCCCTCATTATTATTAGTACAACCCCCTTATTATATTGATGTACCCATGTAGTGCCCATATTGTTACTATTGTGCCCCATAGAAGCCCACTATTGTTATTATTGTGCCCTTACATTATTATTGTTATGTCGGCTCTGATTATGTTATGAGCCCTTAGACTCCTATATATAGAAAGGAGTCTTTTCATTTGTATCATCCAAGAATTGTTCATTTATGAAGGTAACAGGAGGTTGCCTCCTCAAGAGGCTGAATTCTAAGGCGTTGATCTATCTTTTCTATCTTTTCTTGAGCTGGTTTCATAACATTTGGTATCAGAGCTTTGGATTCTAGGGTTTCGCTGCTCCAAACAGGTCATCGTGGAATTTTCGCTATAACGTTTTTCTACGACGTTTCATAAGCTAAAAAAAACCCATTTGAGAAGACATCGTGCTAAATCGCAAATCTGAATTTCAGATCTTTTAGCGCTATTTTTTCAAAGATATGATCTGAGGAAGTTGGTCCTTTTGCAAACTCCTGAATTACATTAAAAACAAGTGACATGGGGAAAATCGTCATAACTTTCTCTCTAAGCATCAAATTGAAAATTCGTCAGAAGGTACAGAAAGAGGACGGACTGTAGTTTCGTGTATATATTTTTTAGAGCCAAAGCTCAAAACAGGGACACGTGGCATGTCATACATGTTCGCTCTACTGAATTAGTCTATAATCAGGTCACTGTGGGAGATTTGGCATAACTCTTCATTGGAGAATCCAATTGGGGTTAGACTGGTGGCATTAGAAAGAGGACGCAGAGGACTATTACAGGTCGTAGTTTGAAAACTTAAAGATATGAAAGTACATAGTTACAGTCATTTCAAGATCGAGCGCCTAAAATCAAGAAAAATAAAGATGAGGAAGTTTGATGGCAAGGATCCGGTAAATTGGATACGTCTGATGGAGCAATATTTTGATTTACATGGTGTACCATTGTTACAAAAGGTATGTATTGCATCTTCATATTTAGAACCGGATCAGTTCTTATGGTATAAAGGGCTTTGTTCTCATAAAAAACTTGTTATATGGTCAATTTTCATGGAGGAAATGATAGCACATTATGAGGATACAAAGAGCAACACCTTCTTTAGAGCAACACCACAACAATTCGAAATAGTAAAAGGGCTTTGTTACATATTGGAAAGTAAAATTATGGCAACAAGGAAGTTTGCCCTTCGCAATTATAAATATGGAAGTGTTGTTTCTCCTAACCTTCCACAACCTACAAGGGTTACACCACAACAATTGGAAGAAAAAAGAGAAAAAGGGCTTTGTTACAATTGTGATAGCAAATGCACTAAAGGTCATCTGAGAAGAAATTATTTTACATAGATTATGAAGATGAGGAAGAAAAGGATCAAGAAACATCAAAAGAAGAGGATATACGCTAGGACCCCACCCCAAAGAAAAAAGAAATGAATCAGACCATATCTTGTAAAGCATTGGCAAGAATTACCACTCCTCAAACTCTCAAGATAGAAGGACATATCAAGAAGAAAAAGGTGCAAGAAGTGAAAGATCACATCGAGAAAGAAGAAATGATTCCAACCATATCTTGTATTTCATTGGTTGAAATTACCACTGCTCAAACTATCAAGATAGATGGACATATCAAGAAGAAAAATGTTCAAGAAGTGAAAGATCACATTTAACATCAAGAAATGAATCCGACCATATCTTGTAAAGGATTGGAAGAAATTACCACTCCTCAAACTCTAGATATAGAAGGACATATCAAGAAGAAAAGGGTTCAGGTAGTGAAAGATCACATCGAGCATCAACAACAAGTTCTCCAACTTTTAGAGGATAACGCCATTTCGGTGCAAAATCAAACGAAACAACACATAGATCAACATCGTAGTGAAAAATGTTTTGATGTAGGTGATTGGGTGTTTTTACTGCTACATCTCAAGGAAGCTATTTATGAGAAGGAAATGTTGGCAATACTCCATGCACTTAAAAAATGGCGACCTGACCAAATGGGAAGACTCTTCAAGTATGAGGATGTGGAAGCATTGTTTTGTGCTATTTCTATTATCCAGCTAGATTGGATAAACGAAGCAAGGGATGAATGGAGGAAGGATGAAGAAGTATGGCCACTTATTCAAAAGTTGCAAAATATCCTAATTCAAACAATATTGCCAAAAATTGAAGAGGAAGGAAAAATCATATTGGAACCACGAGCAGTCACAGAAACAAGAACCCGACAGTGACGAAATCAATCAATTTCAAAATATCTCATCAACTGGAAGAACTTACCCGCTGAAGATTCCACATGGGAGGACAAGAATTTTATACAAAAGCATCAATAACTACTCAAGCATTGAGGACAACGCTTTTTGAAGGAGAGGGGCATGTTAGGCCCCTATACTACTAGTGTAACCCCTTATTGTTATTAGTACAACCCACTTATTATATTGATATACCCATGTAGTGCCCATATTGTTACTATTGTTCCCCATAGAAGCCCATTATTGTTATTATTTTGCCCTTACATTATTATTATTATGTCGGATCCGATTATGTTATGACCCCTTAGACTCCTATGTATAGAAAGGAGGTCTTTTCATTTGTATCATCCAAGAATTATTCATTTATGTAATGTAAAGGAGGTTTCCCCCTCGAAGAGGCTGAATTTTAAGGTGTTCATCTATCTTTTCTATCTTTTCTTGAGTTGCTTACATAACAAGTGTTGCCAAAGGAAGAAGAGACACTGAAGTCCTATGTTTCTAATTATAATGACTTTTTTGTGAGTGCAGGTTTTGCAAAGGATTGGCAGCCTTATGAAGTTGTCATAAAACTTGATAAAAATTACGAGAGTTCAGAGGAGAACTTGGATGAACATATTGATGTACTGACAGAGGATGAAGAGTACCTTTCAGGGGATAAGTATTCTAGAGCAGAGTATGATGAATAATGTGACATAAATAAATTATTTATGAATTGATATTTCGAATTGTTATAAAACAAGGAAAATTCCTTATGGATAAAGGAGATGAAGATCAACTTGAAAAGCTAGTATGTGAAACATTAGCTGAGGCTGTTGAGCCGTACATTTTTCAAATTGATAATTGTTGTGTGAATACAAGGATTATAAGTGTTGAACAAGAACTTATTTATGTGGATATGAATGAGACATAATTGTCTATGGAAGGCAATCCAATTGAATTGTTGCGCAATAGTGATTGGGTAAAGGATGAAGCTGGAAATGGAGAGCATTGTCATAAGACACTTATTAAATGTAAGGAGGAAATTGAATTGCTCGAGAGTTTGCTAGGAGGAAATGGGAATAGGAAATAAGTGGTTACAACAGTACTTAACAGTAACAAAGGATCTTTAAAAGACATGGAGACACAAGAGTGTTTTGATTCACAAAGCAATAGTTTGTTTAGAGGAACAATGCATAGAATGGATGAGTGTGATGTTGTAATCGAAGAAATTGAACAGAAGTTATTTGGAGATGAAATGGAAGTTCAGAAAAAACAAGAGGCTAAGGATGTAAGGGTGGTAGTAAAGAACCAACAACTACAAAGTGGAAGTAACCAATCGAAGATTAAAGGAAAATTTAAAGAAGAGACTATGCTAGTTGAAAACATAGTAAAGGATCATCATTCCATCATGATGATATGCACCATGAAGATAACGAGGGAAACTATTGAGACAATTGATAAAGAAGAAGGACTAAACTCTCATCAAAGGATCAGTGAATGGGAGACAAAATTGGAGCTACTAGAGAAATGGATGAAAGCACCAGTAGGGAAGAAAGAAACTGATGAAGGTTGCAAAGGATATGCAAGAGAGGAAGAGGAAAAAGTCTAGCAAAGAAGTGAGTTAGACATAGAAATTGAATTGATGATGGATTTGATGAGAAACGAGTTTCAAAGGGAGAAGACAACAAAAAGAAAGCAAAGCGGCAACAAGAAAAAGACAACAACAGACTGTCAAGGCATAGCTAGTGGGTAAATGCAACATAAAGTGTGGAGACCTTGAGAACAACAACAAGCAACAGTAGCAATCAAGGACAGACTACAGAACAAAGTATGGGATCTAGGAGGAAAAAATGAGAAGCGCATGATTAGGAGACCATGATTAGGAGAAAAGGGTCTTGTGTTTTTCAGGAGGTTGGTTTCCTGAGAGTTGAATAAATGTAATTATTAAGGATTTGAGTGATTTTAATGAGGAAAGCTAGAATAGGATTTAATTAAATATTGTGAGACATATTTGTAGATATTCTCAAATGTAGGAGAATATGAGAGATTTAAGAGAGTTGAGAGATTGAGAACTAAATTTAACTCTTGGATTATGAGTTAGTTCATGATTTTGTGGATTAGAGAGGATACTTAGAGATAAGGAAGAAATTTTAGGAATTTGTTGAGGAGTTTATGGATCTAAACTAGGAATCGGTTGTAGAATCCTTTTGTATAAATGTAAGCCTAAAAGGCATAGTTAAGGGTTAGATAGTTAGATAATTAGTTGGTTAGTTAAGCTAGTTAGAGTGTGACTGTAAACCTACGGGCAGATTGTAGAACAAAGGCTGCTAACATTGAATATTAGGCCAGAGAGACAGAGAGTGCTATTATGTAATCATTTGTTTGTATATACATATACATAGATTCAATTCCAAAACTGTATAAGTGTGTAATTCGAGTATTGAATGATAAGTTATGCGTGAATCAGAGTTCTACATAATATATGTATGCAGGTAGAATCCGAAGGCGAAACACAAAGAAGAAGAATGATACAGAAGAGCAGAATGGATCGCTTGAATCCATTCGAAGGATCACAGTGAAGATTCAAGTGTGATTGTGTTAAGAATATGCGAAGTTAATCTCAAGAGGGAGTCGCACAATAAAACAACAAAACAAAGAACCTAAAATAGTTAACATTGCTTGAGTCCCATGAATCGTTCATACTTCCTATTCAAAATGGAAGCAAAGGTCGATATCAATTTGTGCCAAGGACATATTGATGATCTAGAGTGTTTTTCATTGTTCATAATATAGAGGATAAACAAAAGATTTCATTTGTACAGATAAAATTAGAGTTTCATGCCCTAACATGGTGGGAAAGCCACATGGAGACCTTTAAGCGAGAGAGATGTCCTCTAATGACTAGGTGGAAGGACTTAAAAACCCTCATAAAGTCATAATTTCAACTTATTAGGCATGTAGAGGACCAATGGATTCGATGGCACTAACTTCGGGAAGAAGTAACAATAGAGTGTACATGAGTACACCACAAAATTTTGAAAGATGCCCATAATGTTGGGTATATCCTGAAAGAACCCAACTGTACTCCTTAAGTATCTAAGGGGTCTACACAATCATCTACGGAAGCAAGTAATGTTTCTCAATACCATATTGGTGGACAAGGCTTCTATACAAGCATGGTACCTAGAAAACATAGGCCTTAATAAAGGGAAATTTGGTGGATTCAAAGTAGAAGGAGAAATATGGCATTTCTAAGGAGGGAAAGAATAATTTCAAAGGGGGGAATATAAAAAGACAATAGCCATAGCACACTAGTGCAAATATCCTAGAAAATGATGCAATATTGATGGTTATACAAAGAAGAAGTGTTGGAAGTTATATCCAAAAATATACCTAAAGAAAAAAGAGAAAGGAAACAATAAAAAGAATCTCATGGCCACCAATTCGAGAAACCGGGTTGAAAGTGGATTGAATGTGGATGAGAATATTTTTTTTTTATGTGAGTGCAAAATGAGGTGAATTAGCATTAAGAAACTAGAGGGGAAATAAATGTCCAAACTCTTCCATATAAACATATATTTTTAAGAATATGAAGAATTATGCTCTTTATAACTCAAGATTTCAGGAAAATATCATTTTAGTAGAGATGTTCAAGAATTTGAGATTAGAAGTTTGTGATCATCCAACCCCATATCCATTGAGATGGGTAAATAAGGATACATAATGAAAGATAACAAAAAAATTACAAAATCAGATTTGTTTAGCTTATATTTTTCAGATTTCTTTAGCGTATATTTTTCTTGTTTTTCAGTTTTAGCTTGAGGCGGATCTTTTTACTTTTCGTTAGGCATTTTTCTTCCTCATTATTTTATGAGATTTTTATAAAAATCTAATAATACATATATAGTACATGAAAATTAAGAGTAATATGTACATCTCAACGCCTTTGTTTTGAGGTACCTAAGAACAAAATGGAAATAATTAACACATTGTAACACCAAATATCTCTTCTATGAATGAACTAACCGCCAAATTGGTACTAGGTACAACATTCCAAATCCTAAAACTTTTACTATTTCAATGACGAGCTTTGCCAACAATCGACGACCAGCTAGAACACTATGTTATATTTTTTTAAGAAAGCTTATAATAAAAAATATTTGGGAAATGAAGTTGTTAAATCTGAAAAACTACTTACATCTAATGGACAAGAACTTGCAACACAAATACGAAAATCAAAATAATATGCAAAATATCACTGACAATATCCTAAGAATTTGTGAAAACCTTATATTATAAACCCTACCGGCAGAGCTGAAGAAGTCGTCTTCCAAACGTTGATCCTGCTATTTTATTTTCATTTTTATATCAAGGACGTCACTGAGTACTCTCTAATCACCAAATCCCTTTCGATTATTTATCGTATCATTTGGCACTTGTGGGTGTCTGATTGGATTTAATAGCTTCGGCCCAATTACTGGAAAAGGGTAGAATAATGGGAGATTTTCAAATGGAAGAGATACAGGAACTTGACATGACCTCAGATAACCATTACGTTTCCGAACTGAATATTCAGAAACAAACCTAAAATCGCCCATTGTCATCGTTGATGTAGTGGGTCTGTTGTTCCCATCTTCTTGCTCGTCATAATCAAATGTCATTGGTTGCTTTTCTCCTGTTCTAACCATTCGTTTAGTCTGTGACGTGCCCTTTCCTGTAGAAGGTTTGTCAAGATGACATTGCCGCACAGAAGTATCTTGTTCACGAACAGAAAAACAATTATAACTTACAGAATCAATACTTCTTTTTAAATCCGAGAAGCCACCTGCAATATTATTGCCAGACTTTTGCATTGCACTGTATTGACAGGGTCCACTAGAATGATATGTGATGGAAGCGGGATACCGAGACAACAAGAGATTTTTGGGCAGCGGAGGTGGAGGAATCGATCTATTAATGTTGTAACTAGGACAGAAGAAAGGGTGCAGCAATGCTTCTATAGCTTTGGGTCTCTTCTTGGGATCCCAACACAATAAATGCTTGATTAGGTCAATGGCCTCCCCACTTACCCTTCCCAAGATATTGGAAAAACGTTTAGTAGAATCTACGCCCATAAACTTTTTTGGGAAGCTGTAATTGGAGGAGGAAGCAAGTTCTACTCCTTGAGGCCAAGTGTGGCTATTAGGAGATCCAATCACAGAGCAGATTTTATAAAGCTGAGTGACCGCGTTACAGCCATTGAAGAAGGGGTAGCCAATGAAAAGTTGCACCATGATTGCACCCACCGCCCAAATATCAATCGCGAAGTCATAATCTGTGGACCCAAGCAGGAGTTCCGGCGCTCGATATGGACGCGTGACAACATAAGAATTAAGTGGCCTCCCGGCTTCCTCTGGTATGTTCATAGCCAACCCAAAATCTGCAATTTTAATAACATCTCCACTCATTAACAAATTCTCTGGCTTCAGATCCCGATGACAGTACCCTTCTTTGTGCATGCGTGTAAAAGCTTTGAAAAGCTGGAAGGAAATATTGCGCACTTCATTCTCTAAGAATGGTCTGCCTCTGTTTTTGATAATGTGTGATAGGTCGCTTTCCATCCACTCAAGTACCAAACACAATGTATTGTTCTCTCGGATGTATTCGTACATGGTAATTATATTTGGATGCACCAACTCCTGCAAGCATTTAACCTCTGTAATATCCACATGGTTCTGTTTTATTATCTTGATGGCCACATCTTTCTTCGTCTCTAGATCAAATGCCTTCCAGACTGTTCCATAAGCTCCCTTCCCAATCTCTTTAGTAAAGGCGAAACGTTGCATGGTTTTAAACATGCTTTTAAACTATGATGGCCAAGTAGTTCTGTTTGCACTCCTGAATCTCAGAACTATATGTTACAGAGTCTAATATCCGAGCAAATTCGCTTTTCCTCGTTCCTTCCAAAAGTGCATATTTATATCCAGGGATGGAATAACTGTAATGCGTTTCTTCTCACCCCTTATTATTATTATTATATAGAGGTCAGCTCGAAGGTTTTCATATTTAATATTGGTTGGCCACTTTTATTTAGTGTACGTTATTAAATTTGTGCATAAATTAATTGTAATAACATATATAACATTTTACATAGTGGATTAGGTGTGTTTTTAATTATATAGTTTGAGTGGTTGTAATAGTGTGTTTACAAGAAGTTACATGTTTAAAATTAGAGGGTAAAGTATGTATGTATTTGTAGACCTAACAGTTATTTTATAATAAAAAAGGTCTCATACACCAATTTGGTGTCTAACTTAAATGTGACCTATATATGAGGTATATAAAATAATATTTGTTCTAAAAATAATTTTCCAAGTGTATTATTGATATTTATTTTGATCAACTCTAACTCTATTATATATAGCATTTTGTAAAAATAAATACTAAATTATAATACAAATAAATATTAATAATAACATTGATAATTATATATATTTTATTAAGTTTTAAATTAAATGTGAATATTAAATATGGCATTAAATTATTCATATTATCAAAAATTTTAATAGTGGATTAAGTACGATATATATATATCCTCGTGATATTTAAACTTAAGAAATGATTAGTCACATCTCGAGATTAGGCATAGGCATGTTGATGAACAAACGTTAAAACTTCATATCATAAAGTTGTTCCTTTGTTATACATTTCTGAAAAATATTGCGTTTGTTGTGTGTGAGAGAAAGTTTACACTAACATATTATTTGATGCTAATGGGTTGTTAGTTTTTGAATGATTAATGGATTTTTAATTTTACATAAATGGTGATCATAACATTCCCTCATGGGAGTGACCAAACGATGACAAGTTGGGCCTCGGGGCTTTCCACCTCCACCACACCACGCACATGTGAAGCGTTCGTTACCTTGTACTCCTCTAAGGTGATCATTCTAGACGAGGTTGTGGGTATGATAAGGAGGTTGGAAAAGTTCTTGTTTCACCTGGGAATTTGGGTTGTATGTTGGTAAGCGGGAAGTTAAAGGAGTGGGTGATAGCAACCATAATATCTCATCAGGGTTTTGGCTCTCGAGGTGTGGCACTTTGGAAGTCATGTCCACTCTAGTGTGGGATGGGTGTGGCTTTCAAAGGAGAACCGAGGATCCTGATCATTCTAGACAGGGTTCTCGGTATGATGAGCAGGTTGGAAAAGTTCTTGGTTCAGTTGGGAATTTGGGTTTGTATGTTGGTAAGCCGGAAGCTGAAGGAGTGGGTGATAGCAACCATAGCATCTCGTCGGGGTTTCGGCTCTTGAGGTGTGGCACTTTGGAAGTCATGTCAACTCTAGTGTGGGAGGGGTGTGGCTTTCAAAGGAGAAGTTGGGATCTTGACTCTCTTCTGCGAGGACAATTGTGTGTTGGCATTATCAAAGGCTGGAGATTCGCTTTCACTCACGCCCCTCGAGCTCTGCTGGCTCAAGGTAATCTACCTCAACCGTTTTGAATTAGGAATTATGATCACTATCTTAAAGAAAACTCTTATGAGTATCGTGGGGGTCGTACGTGGGTTTTCGGGTCTGTGGAGTGGTCAGTCTCTCTCATGGACTTGGTTTTTACTAGTGTATCTTGATAACTCTGGGGATGATGAGCTGGGTTTACCTTCTGGGTCTCTTCAACTCACGCTCAAAAGCTTTCCCCACCTTGGTTTATCTTTTCATTCTCTCTTTTAATGTCACTTAGTCAAAGGGTTGTGAGTCTTTGATTTTCGGCTCGGTAGCAATTTTCTCCTCTTGCTCTCTCACTCTAGTGTCTCTTGGCTCCTTTTCCAAGTTGTTGGGGAGGTTGTTGGCGATGTGTGTGGGCCTAGGGATAATTGGATTGAACTTCTCCTCGCAACTTGATGTGAAGCCCCTTGTGGTAGCATATTTGGGTTTGCTCTGGGGTGTGAGGTTTCATCTTCCCCTATCAGGGGTTTTTGCAACATCTTCTCTTTTCATTGTAGGTTTACTTCAAGGTGTCTTCACTATGGTTTGATGAGTACCCCACTTACCACATTAATGCCTTGTTAGCATGGGAGGCTGTGTAGTGGGGGCTAGAATTTGGAGAATGTTGTCACCCCATTCCTCACAATAGCTCATCTTGAGAGGGTGAGATGGAGCTTTCCCATTCTATAGGAAGAATTGATGCTCGTGCAACCATGGAATCCTTAGCTATGCATCTTTGAGACATCCAGCTCAATCTTGACATCCTCCATGACCATAAGTATGAAGACAACAACTAGATTGTTTCTTACATAAATGACATTGAGTACAACCCAAACGAGATACTTGAATAGATGGATTCTCTTTGTGGGAACCATCGCAAAAAAAATGACCACCTTCACAACTTGGAAGCTCGGGTGGAGCATATAGATTTTCACATGCATGAGCATGATGTCTACTTTGCAGCCCCATGTACTCCCTAATCACCCCCTCGATGAAATACTACTCCTCGCCTCTATTTCCTTTTGTTTTCTCAAAAGTACTTAATAGATAAGATGTTAAGCAAAAATAAAGATTGTAAGGTTCCATCTTAAACATCCTTGGACACCCTTTTCCAACAAGTCTAGTGAGGATAAGGAAGAAAGCGTTGTTTAGACCTTTTCTATAATCTTGCTCTTCATGAAAATCTAAATAATTCTTCTTTACGGACCAAAAAAACGTATACTCGGATTAAAATCTTCAACGATTTTCTCACATTTTATAATTATTATGATGGAAATGCCAAGAATGTATCTTTTTATATTATATTAGTGGGTTTACACTTATAAGTAGTTTTTTCATTTGTTTATATAAATTAAGATGCGATCTAAGTGGGTCGTTGTTATCTCATTTGTATATAATATTATGGTGTACGTCAAATGTTTTTTTGGTTTTCTTTTCTTAATATATATTTAATATATTTTTGGGTTATTGCCATATTTTCAAGTAATTGTTTTCTTCGTATTATTAATTAGAGTGAAAATTTGGAAGAATGTAGTTTTGGGTATTAATAAGTATAACTAATTTGAAAATAAATTTCAATATTTAATGTGTCATATTATTAATAATATTTTAACATATTATGTTAATGTGAAATCTTTTTTATACATCTAATAATTATTAATAAGTAAATTGATCTAATTAAAAACAAACACATGACAAAGTAAAATTTAAGTTTGAATGAGAAGAATAACAACTTATTCACAACTATTTTATATTCAATTAATTAATAAGTATATAATTTTTATGAGAGATTTTTCACCGTAAATCATATGATATTTCATTTGTCAATGAATTTCGTACCAACCAGTGTGGTTCATCGTTAGGACAAGTTGAAGAATTAGATCTAGGTTGCATGTTAAATAGACAAAGCAGAACCTCCAACAACTATAATTTTTGACCACGCAAACGACTATAATGGCTAGCTAACGGCTATATTTGACTAGGAAACGACTAGCAATGTCAAATATAGCCGTTAGCTAGCCATTATAGCCGTTTTCCTAGTGAAAAATTATAGTTGTTGGAAGTTCTGCTCTCTCTATTTAACATGCAACCTAGATCTAATTCTTCAACTTGTCCTCATGATGAACCACACTAGTAGGTTCGAAACATGTCGAAAAATGAAATATCATGTGATTTACACCAAAAAATCTCTCATAAACTTGACATGGACCATAGAAGCCTCAATTCAACAAGTATATAATTAATTATATTTAACTTTTAAAATTGCAATTATTTGTTTCATAATTATATTTATAGTTTTTATGATATTCAAATTTTATAATTCACTATAAATTTAATATTGTATGATTTTCTAAAACTATTTAATACATTTTTAATAATTACGCTGTAAGGCATTTCCCTTTGAAATGAGCTCCCTTTTGTGCCACCGTGTACTTTCTTAGAACATTGATTTGATGTCTTAGATGATTAAAAATATTTTCACCATCTGATCATCATAAACGGTTATAATAACCCATAAACGATTATAATGACCCATAAGATGTTCATATCTATCCCCAATCCTTCATTTCCTTGGGAAAGCGTTATTGATCAATGCTCTCATCATGGGGTAAGTGATAGTGATCATTTATTTCCCATGGTTGCATCCCACCCTCCTTCGTACCATCGAGTGACTCTAGGATTATGGTCTTCTGCAACTTCAACCCAGACTTAAAGTTGTGCTTAGTACACTTTCCTTGAAGCAATTGTAAGATGGAAACGTCATCTGCTTAGTGGTTGCCAAAATTGGTATAGGCGTTTCTTTGTTTGATTGATTCATATTATTACAAGAATATTCATAGTTTTTGAACTTTTTGTTTCAATTCATTCAAATAGTTCTCATCCTTCTTGTAGTTCCTCATTTTTCCATTATTGTATGTTTTGTTCCCCTTGCATTTTAAATCATCATTCTATGGTCTTTTGATTTGTTCCACTCATTTATATTAGAAAGTGTATATTAGTCTCGTTTTGAGCATATATTCATTAGTTAGTTTGGTTCTGAGCTTCACTTCTCCTCTAGGCATTTTGACCAACAGATGATCACACTAGTGATGTATGCAAGTAGCTGGTTCATGATTGCTTTCTCCGCATACTTGTCATTGCCATTAGTTGTACGCATTTGGATGTTTTTCTCTACGAGGGGATGAGTGTAGTTTTTGGAGTGGGCCTAGTGCTGCTAAAATTATTTCAGGATGATTTATTAGAATTTCCCTTTAAGAATCTATTATGGTTTCTGAGAGGGTTTCCAAAGAATGATTTGGATACCAACACATTGATTTCAAAGGCGCATTCAATTCCACTAAAAAGAGGTTACAAGAATTGTAGTTGGATTATGTTGTATGCAATGATCACCAATCAACTTCAAGAGAGAGTAATGATGGTGGATGAAATATTGTGATTAATCCAACCAATGAAGAGTTTGGGAATGATTAACCACCTATTTCATCACACAACTATTCCAATTCCGATGGATGGAATTTGATTGATTGAATTGATTAAAAAAAAGTTTGGAGGATCATTGATTGTGAAATTGAATTCAAATTAGTTGAATTGTGAAACAGTACCTTTGTTTAGAGTGTAATTGAACCAAAACGGCTTTGAAAGATTATTTTCTAGTAAAATCAGAGGGATTTTAACCTAGATTGAATACTTGTCATTGTTTATAATAATTTAACCACTCTAAAAACTGATTATATATCGAACCATTCTTTTCACTTATTCATTTAATGAAAGGATATATTTTTTATACCATAAAAATATAGGATGACAAAGATCAACAAAGAGTAAGCTTTATCAATGAGAAGAAAAACCTTTAACATAGGCATTTCTCAATCTTTTCATAAAATGAAAGTGAAAATACCATACAATCCTTTATGAAAACAAAATGGAAATGGTAGTCATATTCCTCAAATGGTGGATTAAAAAGGCTTTCTTTAGCACGTACCCTCGTGGCAAGTGATCTACGTAACGCATGGTAAAAGGAACCACATTTCACGACAGTGACCTATGTAGCACAAATATATGTACCAAAGCCAATTTGGAGACGTGACAGGCTCAAGATGGCCTATAGGACAACAAAACTTATACATCAACTGTATATTGCAACTGGAACCCTCAATGAATCAACCAACTCTCGAGAGGGAATATTAGGAGAAAATATACGAATAGAGGAAAAAGGTCTCTCCCTAAGGAACATACAACATAGATGGTCTTTTCAGCCATAAAGGAAGGTCCAAAGAAGGGTAGTAGCTATTACCTTCTCCTTAATTAAAATATAGTTAAATTAAAGTAAAAAACAATAATGATAATGCTCTCTTTTATTGTGTAAAACATTGGAGTTAGTGAAAAAAATTAAAAATTAAATATTAAAGAGTGCTTTTTTGTGGCATGCGAAATATTGATAAATTATAAAATGGTCAAGATTACATTTAAAATGCTTGTTCGTAAAAATTTTAAGAAGATATAATAAATTATACAACAAAAATAACAAATAAATTAAGGTTAAAAAATAAAATATTTATTGAAAAAAGAATAAATGAAATAAATTTTAAGAAAAAATCACTATTTAATATCATATTTTAAATATAAGCTTATAATTTAATTTTTTGTCATTATAAGATTAACTAAAAATAATGTTTAAGAAATCTTATATATAATATAAGATCATATCATTTCAATATTAATTACAAGTATTATTATTTTTTGTATTAACTTAAAAGACTATTATATATTTTTATGAATTTTTAAAACGATATTATACATGGATTTTTTTATATAACTATTTATACTAAGTGTTACCAAAGATTTGATAAAATATAAATAATAATCAATATCCAAATGTCAATATCTCATCATGAAATGTTTGTGGCAATATATATGATTTGTTGAATGTAAGTTATGTAAGTTAACCGAGAGCATTATGATAAACCATAAAAATTAATGATGGGGTAGGTGTGACCCAATCAATTTAATGAGTATTGCATTTTTTATTTTTCAGCACCACATACTATTATATTATTTTTAAATGAAAAAATAAATTGATTAATTAATTGGTTTATTAAAAAAACTAAGTTATTCAATTAATCGAAGAAAAATTTAATATTTTTATCCACAATAACTCGGTAATTTGTAAATTAGTTTTTCTATCTCATGTATCTCTTTCATGTGATCCAATAGATGTAAAAGAAGTTGCTTGGGCATCCTCTTTTTGGTTAAGTGTGAGATCAATGTAAGTTGGTTCAATTGTAATGGTGAGTTCACATATTTAGAAAATTTTCTATGACATACTAGATTCCCTCTTTTGTTAGTGCACCATTTTGCAAAGGAGAAAATGTACAAAATGCAACCCACTTTCTTGGTTTCCACATGCATGGCAATTCACATGAATTTTCTATATACTCAAAGAAAATGAGAATGGAAAAATAACATGTTATGGGGAGAGTGACACAGACTTTATATATCAAAGAGTATTTTCAAATCATTTTGATCATTTTTTTTTTGTTTAGACCTATTTATTATAAGTGGATTATCTTTTTCGCTATAGATCATCCAAGTAAGTTGTAGATAGACTTGGTTTTTTGGAATTTGTAACAATCGCGGGCACATATGAAAATTTCAAACAAAATCACTACTGAAAAATTGTTATTATAGTGCAGAAGCTGCTATAAACTTTTTATTTAAGCTCCAATGCTCTAGGTTTAGATTAAATCAATGCATTTTTTTGTTCCCACATGCTTGGAAGAAGAAAATAACATAGAAATTACACATCTTATTTTGTTATCATACTAAAAAAAATTATCTAAGGTTGGTGGTTTAGCTAAGGAGACACAAAAGGAATAGCTATTAGATATGGTTATGTGATATATGTTAAAATTCATTCCACCTTATATTTCCTGTCATCTTTATTGTCCCGTGGAGATAATTTTGGTGCAATTATATCTCAGTTCGAGTACTAAGAGACACTTTGAAAGATCTACACAAGGGAATTTTCCATTTGGAGATTATTTTGGTGCAGTTATATCTTTTAGTCTGAGAATGCTAGTGAATGCATCAGAAATCTCTACTAATTCACAAAATGATTTATTTACATCATTGGTGGAGCCCATGTATAAAAAACAATTATCTTGTGTGAGATATGACTCGAAATAAACCTTGAAAGCATAAGACAAAATGTGTTGTATAATATTTTCACTACACATATGTGAATAACTTTAGTTTTAAGAGAAATCTGAGTTGTATGTCTGCAATCAATTCTTCTATCTCCTTGTTTAGGTTTCTTTGAATTTTAACAAAATAATCATTGCACATCAGTGAATTCCCAAAGCACAAACATTCCTTCTTCAACTCGGTTCACAACAACTTTATATGAAAAATTATCCCTCAAGTGTTGAAGTTATTTGTGGATAGTTGTATTTGGTAGAAAAATGCCATTGCTTTCAAACATAAACACATTGTCATGTGTTATTTCATTATTGAAAAATCATCCTGTTATGAAACCAACTCACAAAGATAGAAAAGATAGTTGAATGCCTTAAAATTCAGCCTCTTCGAGGGGAAACCTCCTTTATATTACACAAAAGAACAATTCTTGGATGATTCAAATGAAAATACCTCCTTTCTATATATAGGAGCCTAATGGGTCATAATATAATTAGAGCCGACATAAAAATAATAATGTAAGGGCACAATAATAACAATAGTGGGCTTCTATGGGGCACAATAGTAACAATATGGGCACTACATGGGTACATCAATATAATAAGGGGGTTGTACTAATAATAATAAGGGGTTACCCTAGTAGTATAGGGGCCTAACATGCCCCTCTCCCTGAAAAAGGATTGGAAGAAGTTACCACACCTCAAACTCTAAAGATAGAAGGACATATCAAGAAGAAAAAGGTTGAAGCAGTGAAAGATCAAATCGAGCATCAACAACAAGTTATCCAACTTTTAAAGGATAATGACAGTTTGGTGCAAAATCGAATGAAACAACAAGTAGATCAACATCGTAGTGAAAAATGTTTTGATGTAGGTGATTGGGTATTTTTACTACTACATGCCAAGCAAGCTATTTGTGAGAAGGAAATGTTGGCAATACTACATGCACTTAAGAAATGGCGACCTTACCGAACGGAAAGACACTTCAAGGTAAAAATGGATCATGATAGTCTTAAATACTTTTTAGAGCAACTATTATCTTTCCTTTTTCCTTTTTCAATATTAAAATAGTTTTTTAAGTAGTTTAATTACAAATAAAAAAATTTCATACCAAGAATTGATAGATAGATTGATAAAGAGAGTATAAGATGGATAAATAAATATACCATAAATTTATTTTAAGTTGCACTAGATATACAATGATGAAGATAATTAGTTTCATTTCATTATATCTAGAGAGATTAACTTATGATCAGTTCCTAGGTAGACTTTAAAATATAATCATTAAATTGGATAGGTATATATTCAAAATACTTGTTTTCAAAAGATTTATAAAGAACTATTGGCTTGTTGGGGTCTAACCCAGGTTCGGAGTTAATTAGCCAAACTAGTCCTGATACTACTGGCCCTTTCAACAAGAGTCCGTGGAGCACAGATTGAGGTCTCACCCGAAGTAGTATGGGAGGGTGCTAGAACCAAGTTTCCGCACCCTGGGGATGTCTGACGAGTTTGACTCGTCTGCAGTTTGTCCCTATGCACAGGTTTCTCCGCACACTTTCCCGTTCATCATGGCCTTTGCGCAACCCTACCCAGGGGCTGTGCATCGTGCTCTGCGTTATTACCCAAAACCTTGCTTATATTCGAATATTAGTTAATTATCTTTTTCTACTTGTGTGCTTTAAGTTATACCTAACAACATAGAACTTTCATACACATGCACACAGTAAATAAATAGCATATTTGCAAATTATATTAGTCATGTATTAACCCAAGAACAGATACACAAAATTATAGTAAAAATTCTCTTTATTGATTCTTTCCATGGTTACAGACTTGCCTCGCCCTGTGCACTCAGATATAGGGGTCCATACACTCAACTTTGGACTACTAGGCCTCTGTGTACATAGCTGTGGTTCCTTCTCCTACTCTACAACCCATAGAAACACTCTACATTTTGACTCAACCACTTAGACTTCTCATGCTCCTCTATCCCCCTCTCTCTCTTTACACTTAGAGCCTCACTCTATTTATATAATCCCATGGTCTGCGGACCATGGGTAGGTCTATCCAGCCGAAGTTACATTACAAAACTAGGGCAGACAACCCTATGACTCTATCATACTTTCATGTCCTACGCCCGCAATTCGTGAAGCTTTTACCACAAGATTTGGTCAAAAATTGGGCTTTAAGCCCCAAAACATGCCTTGGGGGGATTCCGTGCCCAACAGGCCCCCAATACAAACATCATGACTCACCCTCGAGTCACTCTGTTGGTGCAGTGATCTTTGTATGAAGTCCCTCCAACTGTTCTAGAACTGCATGGAGGTCAACATTGCACTGAGCTGCTATTTGCTAGATCTACTGCCTACGTTTTTTTGAGACCTCTGTGTCAGGAGTGCTTCTTTGCATCAATATGTGTATCCCCTTCATGTGTATGAGCTTACCTTCGATTTCTGTCGTGATGGTGAAAGCCTCATAGATCCAAGGTTGAACGCACACCTTCAGTACTGCTTCCTTATGTCGTGCCGCGTCCACCTGCTCCTTCAGCACTTTATCCTACTGCATCCGCACAAGCCTCTGAGTGAGGACCACTGTCTGTGTAGTTCCTCAGACACTATCATACTACTATTGGTATTCTTGCGCCTTTGTCTCTAAGCGTTGGATGTTGGGGTCCTCCTATAGGTTTGAGAGGACATCAAGTGATTCGTCCAACATATTGGTGCAATCTCACACTGCACCTCCAATCTTGTCTAGTCCCGTTGTGATAGTGCTAACGCACTATTTTTTGACTTTTGGAGGGGTGCACAGATGTGCCTTCAACCGTAGCTTGGGGACCTAAAGGTTCAGCTCCAGCTGAACCTTTGTTATTTATTCCCTTTCCTCGTGGACCCCTACTGCTAACCTGTGGATCTGCTCTTCTACTAGTATGTCGGTTGGGATGGCCAGCTCCGGGACGCTTTGGCAAGTGTCATCTATCTCTTGTACTAGCTGTTGATTCTGCGACAACACTTCATCGCGTTACAAGCTCAGTTGTTCCATATCGATTTTCTGCTCACTAAGGACTTGTAGTGCGCAACTCTCCCTAGCGCGCAACTCTGTAGTTATCCCATGATTCTGTAAAGCATATAAGGTCTCTCGTAGAAGTGCAACCATATTGAGACTGAGACCTTTCAATGTGCTAACCGTAGGCCTATCGACCTCATTTGATGTCACTAGTGCTCCTTCTGGCAACACTATGGTATTCGTCATCAGTGTGTGAAACATCTTCTCTGCTACTATTGAGCCGACTGCGACGCTGGTCGAAAGGGTACCAACATGTGGAGGGCACGCCTGTAATTCCTACAACTGCACCCTGAGGGCCCCCCAACACAATCTGGTTCTCCTGCATGAAATATTGGAGAGCCTCCTTTGTGACGTCACACACCATCTCACTGATGTCATGCAGATCACCCTCGGTTAGGGTGATCGGGTCAATATACAATTTCGATGCCTTAACCTTCTTACGCAACCCTTCCCGCTCTATTGGCTGTTGGTGCTTTAGCTGTATCAACGCAGTTCATGGGTTTGTGCCTCCCTCTTCTATCTCTGCTTCCTCTGCTTCTTGCCCCTGCGAAGGCGTTGTTTGGCCCTCACCCGCCTTCACGGTTACCTCCTGTGTTGCTGCTATTGTTACGACCTTTTCTTGGTTAACTTCTTTCTGTGTCGCATCCTGCGCCTTCTGCACTTCTGCTTCCGCTACTTCCTTCCTTTTCTTTTCGACCAACTGTGTGATGTGCAACTTGGCATTGTATTTATTTCTTTGCGCTACCAACTTCTTGATTTTTTCAATGTTTGGGGCATGCCACTCCAGCGAACATGCCTCCAGTACATTGAAAATGACGTCATCTATGGCTACGAAAGGTAGATTTTTCCACTATTTAGTCGGGTCCTTACGCCCTCTTATATAAATGTTATGCATGCGTGCTTTGAATTCTGCAAAACTCTATAGACTGTTGTAAATAGTGGGTGACAATCATGACTTATGGGCGATCCCCATTCTGACGTTCATCTCCATGAACACTGAGAGGATTTTAATATCTTGGATCCTCTTAGAATCCTTCGTTTCCCAGAGCGAAGCGTACTTTGCGGCCTCCAGTAAATCCCTGTCAATTATGGGGAATTTACTATCCTCTGACAATTCTCTAGCCACAAGCACTACGGACAATAGAAGCCATGCATAGTGGAATGTTTTTCCCTGTTCATGAGCTTTGCAACAATTTTCTAAAAACTCCTTACAGACGAACTCAGACGAGTTAAACTAGACCCCCTCCATGCACTGCTCAGCTAGTACTACCACCGGCGCGGGTATTTCGTCTGTGCGACACTTATGCATGACCTTTCTTGCCAGGATTTGGATCACCACGCGTACTTCTTTCTCCTTGATGTTGGATATGGCATAGCCCCTCTTCTTCTTTTCCAGATTGTACTTTTTCTTTGTGGTCTCTACAATGGCCAAGCCACTGGTTTTCCCTTTTGATATGTCTGTGGGTACTCTCCTTTACATGGAAGCTGGGAGATGTGTTGAATCAAGTCTCTCGTGATGGGGATGGGATCCTCCAGCCACAAACACCGAGCATGCACCAGGAAGAGAAGTTACTTGATGACAAAAATGGTTATTGGGGCGTGGTGGAAGTGCGGCACCCAGAGCAGGTTTAGTAGCCCAGCCTTTTCCACTCCACGCAACCACCTCCACAACTCTAATTTTGTACCCCCGTCATGGTGTTCTTCTTGGGCTTCATGAGGCTCCTTGTCTCAAGGTGAGGTAACTTCTCATGGTCAACGAGGTCCCAATATTCAAATTTTAGGCTCAGCACTTGCCCCGGGTGCATACCCTACAAAATAATGTTGTATGGGAGGAGTAGGGTTGAAGCGAGCTCCTGGTCTTGTCTAGGTCCTTGGGCAATTCCACCTTCCCTTTTTGCCGGGGGGCATAGGCAGGCAATTTTGTTGCGGGGTGCGTAGGCTAAGTGTCATCCTCCATGCCTTCATCCTCATCCTCTGTGATGATAAGATCCTCCAGATCTTCTCTTTGTTCATCCATCTCTCTGGTGATGAATTCCCTTGCTCCTCCATTGATAGCTTGGTCTACTGCAGGTTCCGCGGGGAGACACGTACGAGAACCATTGCTTGTTTTTCCTTCTTGGGTCTTGGCGCGTGCAGTGATTTTAGGATTTTTGCCACAATCCTGCCACCTTCCAGAACATCTCCCACAGCCAAAGCCTATGTGGCCTCTCCGGTGGTCATTTTGATTATCTCCATAACAGCCTCAATTGTTGTCATCGCATCGGTCTAAAAATATAGCACTCGCAAACTTAGGGGCTCAATCAACGCTCTAAAAACAACAATAAGGGCTCTGCTCAATCGCTGAATTCGCAAATGACCAAGTGTTGTTTTCTGGGTAGCCCTTTGTATTTTATGACACTTTTTGAATTTGAATTCGATTGTTCCCCCCAAATTCGGTTCATTAATCCTGCCTTGACGATTTTTTTTTCTAAATCTTGGCCATAAATCACGTCTTAAATGCCTACCACCCACTCCATTTGGCCTCAAGTTGACCATCCCATTGTCAATAGTGACTTTAATGGTCACTTTTTGGTCAACATGCGTGGCAAGGCAGCCTCTCGTGGTCGTGGATCTTGTGACTCTTTGCTTCTGTGCACAGCTCCAATATTGCGCAGCTCCCGAGCAGAAGAGTTTATAGTCTAGCACTCCCTTTCAACTATGTGGAGTGCTAAGACTATCCTTTCTTCACTAATCAGGTGGTCGCACCACCTGTGAAAAGTTTCATCCGATCATCCATCATGTTTCCTGGAGAATACCCATCTTTTATTGTTAGGGTCACCCTTGCGCACTTTACCATCTTCAATGTGCTACCCTGGTTACTATGCTTAGTAATGTGCAGTCCAAGCCAAGGCATCAGACTGATCAATTCGCAACAATAAGCCTTAAACTTTTCATCATGATTGTATGCATCCAACCTTTCCACCCTAGTCTTTTTCCTGCGAAAATCTTCCTTTATCTCATCCTCCATCTTTCCGAGCTCCGTGTCCACCAGAGTGCTTTTCCTCCTTAACCATAGCCTTTATTCTTCAAGTTCTTGGAGTCAAAGATTTCCCTATTGGATTTCTGCTTCCAAGGTTCTCCGAACCGTCATATCTATTGGGGCTATCACGCACGGTCTAAATTCCTGAAGTACTATAGGGCTTACTGTGGTTGCTTCATACTTTAGCCTTGGCGATGCTTGCATGGTCAGGTTTTTGCGCGCGGTCCTATAAGCCTAGAGAACCCCTAGTATGCATAGGTCCTAGTCAGTCCACTTCACCTTGGGGACCTTGTTCAACGCTTCGCGTACTTTGTTAAACGCTTCTACATGAATATTATTCTACGCACTTGGTCTTTTCATACATTGTGGTCCCAACCGTAGAGGTCATTTGCGCCATTTCCTTGCGCTCACCTGTTTACCGCTCGTGTCTCCTACCACGAGTATCATGTGGATTACTATAGGCTTCACACCATATGCTTGTATCCACCTGGAAAGGTGAGTATGTGGGCCAGTTCATCTGTCATACTTATCTTTCAATTACACCTGAGGCTTCCCAAACTGCATGAGCATCATCCTTCCACATTCGTGCCAGTCCTCGAAACTTCTTTGGTGTGTACCCCACCATATTGTGGGTGTAACTCTCAGTACCCATTTCAGAGCGTTGAAATGCTGATGTTTTGGCACTTCTTTTTCAAAATTGTTCAGGAAATCATCCACTTTGCCCAACCCATCATACGTAGGTAGATCTCTTACCTCTGTTGCTACGTAGCACAACGCCCTTTTCATCATGTTATAGTTGAGCATAGTTACCTCGTGTAACTAGTTCTGCCATTGTTATCTCTTCATCAGAATATGATGTACAAGAGATTTCTCTCTCCCACAATATTCAACCATCCGCGCTTGGATTTACCCAGTCTTTCTCGTGCGTAGTTATCTTATAGATATAGTCTAGATCATCATCACTATCATAGTCATGCACTGGCTTTGTTTAGCGTGATCCTTCCGCAAGGTCTAAAGGTACCACTACACGCAGTGACGTTTTCTGAAAAATCATCTTTCGCTTCTTTAGATTTATCACTCCATTCATGTCAGTGGCCCGATCTATTCCCAGTAGTGCGGGATAGGGATTGTTGTCATCAATAATATCTATCACTTTGAAATCTTCTAGCACGCTCACTCCTTTGATATCTACTATGATTCACTACAATATCCCCATAGGTAGGATCTTTCGTTGGTTCGCCATTTGTAGTTGGATAGGATGCCATTGCAACGCAGGCCTGCTCATGCATTTTGATGTCTGCTTTGGGAGGATGTTCGTGTCCAACCCTAAGTCCAAAATCACTTGGTACATCTCATATTCCCTGATCTGTTCGGCCAATCTCATCTCCCTTCCTATTCGTGTCGTGTGCTTCCCGAGCTTCCGGACTACACACGATTTTCTTGACGCAACCCCAACGAATCTAGTTATGAGTTCTTGCAGCCCCTTCACAGCCTTGTTGTCACCCAACAACTTCATGCATGTCTCTAAGAACGTAGTGAGAATTGATGGGTCCATTTCCGTCTCTAGTCTATCTTTACTTCCTGAAGTGGAGGCATTCGCGAAGCTCCTCTTAGATTCCATGAAGTTCTCCTTAGCGTGCCCCAAATAAAATTCTGGTTCCTTTTTTGGGGCTTTGAGAACCTAGGTACTTTCTTCAGGCTACCATCCTTTGTCATCCTCTTTCGTAATACCACTTCAGAGCATGATATTTACATTAGGGTCTTCCTTGCGTAGCACAGGCCTCATCATTTTCAGGTTCTGAGCTAGTGGAGGCTGGAGTGCTCCTTTATCGCGCAACCTCGCTATCAGTGTGCGACAGTGCTCCATCTCATGATCAAACTGCATACAATATAAGCATGATGGTCTCGTTGGATTTCTACAATCATGGGCATAATGCCCTGGCCCTCCACAATTGTAACATATCAGCTGTCCGCAACCTCTTCCTAGTCCCATTCCACCTCGGCCGTCCGCGCCCCTGAAATCCAGTACAGACCATTCCTGCATTTTGATCAAGGGTCTGTGTTTCCACATGGACTCTATAGGTAGGAGTCTGATCCATCATCAGTTCATAACTTCTACATGTGTTCTCATCATGTCCTACTGAATTTCCGAAATTATAGAACAAATGCTAGGAATTCTACGTATACTTTTGTAGTAGATGGCACTTATCTGTAGCATGTTTTCCTCCTATCTAAAAAATCACACACCATAATGCAGGCACTGCGCCTGGTCCTACTTGTGCCTCTGGTCTCAATGGAATTGGTCCTCCTCCCACGAGGTAATTCACGAACACTGGGTAGTGGTCCTTGTTGTGCCGCTAGCCCTTGCACTTTACGCACCATACCTCGTCGCGCACTTCTGGATGAGTTGTCCTATCTTGTTTCAAACTCTGCATCTCTAGGCACAAGTTTTTCAACTGCATGTGAATCTGCTGGAGTCCCAAGTTAGGATCTTGTATTAGCATCTCGTGCAATCTCATCGTGACCTCCAAAGCCTCAGCCTGAGTGGTTAGCCTTTTTTGCGATAGCGCATTCTACAGATGCGGTGTTAATGAGGCTACAAAACATTTGCGATGTTGCCCATCTGTTAAGGTCATGTTCGCATCACGAATTGTGCCCTTTAGTCTTTGATCCAACTCCCACGGGGTTTCACTTGGTAGCATTATGATTTCCTTGAATCTAATGATCGACTGTGCCTCAGATTTTGGCCTGCTAAATTCTTTGTTTAGCACACTTTGAATATCCGATAACCCTGCATTCAGATTATCATTGGAATGCTTAATGTACCTAGTTAGTGCGTGATCTTTCAGAGTGCTAACCAACATGGCCCTCTTTCTATTGTTGTCCATGACACCCTATGATTCCCATACAACTTTTACCACGAACCAAAATTGGTCTGGATCTTCATTCCCTACTCCCTTGAACACGGGTAGCTTTATCACGCTGGCCATACTACTTCATGGTGGTTGTGGAGGTGGTATGGGAAAATTCGGGGGTGAAGATGGTGAATTAGTGGTGTTGTGGGTGGGGGTGGTATGCGCGGAATTCTCTGCTTTATTATATTGATTGCATTTCTTGACAAAACCTTCATGAGCTCCTCTTCACCTCCTCGTGGAGGTGAAATCAATGAGCTAGTTTCTAGTTTTGTGCCACCTTCATTTCTGTAGATCCTCCCACTCCACATAGCCCCAAACATTAATTTATTCACATTACCCACTTTTCACACAGTAGCATTTTAATCCAAGTGTTCAAAGATTTAACGTACTTACCTCGTGGTCCCTTGAGGAAGTGTCATTCTACCATTCTATAACTGACCAAAGTATCTGCCGTGAATTTGGTGATGAACCCTCCTATGATTCGTTCCAGTTAGTGATAGACAACGCGGGCGATCTTATCTTCCGATGCTTCTAGTCTGTGCACCAATTCTGGATTCCACACAATATGTTTGGCAAGTTTACACCTTCCTTGGCTATCTACTAGCTTTGAAATCCACTCATATAACTCAGTAGAGAAGGATGCAAAGAGAATTGCATGGATCTTTGTATAAAAGTAGCAATCTAACCACTCTTCCTTTGACAGTCATGGATTCCTATTTTCCTGCTCCGTGAACTCATGAATATTTCTGTCCAACCACTCTTCAATTCCTTTCTTGGTCGGATTCGAGTGATACAACATCAGACATCTCTATGCAAATCTTGGTCCTGGTAACAGAACCATTTGTTGGCTTGTTAGAGCCTGACCCAAGTTCAGAGCTAATTAGCCAAACAAATCTCAGTACTACTGGCCCTTTCAGCAACAGTGCGTCGAGAACGGACTGAGGTCTCACCCAAAGTAGTATGGGAGGGTGCTAGAACTAGGTTTCCACACCCTGGAGATGTCCGATGAGTTTGAATGGTCCCTGGTTTGTCCCTGCACGCAAGTTTTTGCGCACACGTTCTCGTTCCTCAGGGATTGATATACTACCTAAGTGCAATGCTACTCAAGGGTTGTGTGCCGCGCTCTACGTTATTACCCAAAACCTTGCTTATATTCCAATATTAGTTAATTATCTTTGCCTACTTGCGTGCTCTAAGTTATACTTAACAATATATAACCTTCATACAGGTGCGCGCAGTAAATAAACAATATGTTTGCAAATTATATCAATCATGTATTAACCCAAGAACAGATACATAGAATTATAACAAAACTTCTCTTTATTGATTCTTTCCATAGTTACAGACTCGACTCGCCATGCACACTCAGCTGCAGGGGTCTGCGCACTCAACTGCCGATTGCTGAGCCTCTACGCACACAGCTGCAGAGCCTTCTCCTACTCTACGACCCACAGACACACTCTACACTTTGACTCAACCACTTAGACTTCTCATGCTCCCCTATCTCTCTCTCTCATTTTACACTTAGAGCCTTGCTCTATTTACAATCCCATGGTCTGCAGACCATGGGTAGGTCTATCCCGCCGACATTACATTACAGAAATAGGGCGGAAAATCTTCTGACTCTATCATACTTTTGTGGCCCCTGTCTGCAATTCGCAGATCTTTTACTACAAGATTTGGTCAAAACTTGGGCTTTAAACCCCAAAACATGCCTTGGGGGGATTCCATGCCCAACAAGAACAAATATATGAATTCTTCACCAAACACACTTAACTACACTAGTTATGTTCAATGGAGGACATTTTCAATTCTTGTGTTGATTACTCATGTGCTTAAATTATCATCCCACAAATTCCAACAACGTGATTTAAATAAAACATAAGAATCAAAATCAAAATGATAGATATCAAGGATGTGAAAAAAACATGACCAAAAGACAAACTTACTAACTAAAAATTGATCTCCTACCAATGACCTCCTTGGTACCACTCCAAAAAACTAGGCTCAAAGTATATTTTCCCAAACAAAAATTGATACTAAAATAGAAAAATAATCAAATGGTATCCAAACATGGTATTTCTTTACAGCTCAAACTATGATCTTATACCACATTTTCTTATACCTAATACCATGTTTTCCCATTTCTTCAACTTTTCCAAAACCCAATGTTAACCTGCCAAGACCTTAATGTTCTAGGTTAACTATTAGATAAATATATATGGGCATGCCTATCATATAGTAGTTTTCAAGTAAAATTTCCAAATCATTATAATTTTTCTATAAGAGTTTTGTGTGAAAAATATTAGGAGAGAAAATAGATCTATCTCATTTTTGTATGGCTTGATATCGTTGCATTAAAGTGAGTTCCATATGAAGTTGATATGACGCATATAAAATCAATCATATATATATATATATATATCTATATATATATATATATATATATATATATATATATATATATATATATATATATATATATATATATAATATATATATATATTATATATATATATAATTCATGCCTAGATGTTAGAAAGTTGCAGTTGAATGTTTGTATCTAAGCACAAACTTATTTGTGAATGTAGAACTATAATTGATTTTTATTTTATGTACCTATAGGAAGAATCTCAAGCTATAGGGTTAGAAAAGTTGTATGTCTACCTATACCTTTGTTTGTGTAATTGGAACATTAATACCCTTTGCTTTACAAACAGACCAAAAATATTCTTCTAGGACAAAGATAGAAAATTGTGAATCATGGTCACCTTAGGAAAATGCACTCCCAATGGTGAATTATGTATAATGATATAATGAATATATAGTCTATTTAATATTACATTCCTTAAGAAGAGATAAATATGCTTAAGGAAGAAAATGCATGCTCAAATTGAAAATTATGTGGTTGTTGCCAAAAAACGTGGCATTTTGTAAAATAAATGCCTTAGAGTGAACAATGCAAGCCTTTCTATTATGAGTTGCAATGGTAACTTCTTGAAATCATATTTTTAGTTAAAATACATACATTTAGATGAACTATGTAGATTATACACACTATCCTACTGAAATTTCATGGAAATAGGACATTGAAGAAAATATATGGTTTGCTAAGGAAAAAAGCACACCCTTTGGTGAAATATGTGTTAAATGAATGTAATGTATTTTTCACATGTTAAGTAATAATATGCATACCTTTCTAAGGATAAATTCACACTGTGATATAAAAAATGCATGCACTTGACATTATGTAAAAACCTATAATGAAGTAAGCCCTATTTGATTCTTCCTTAGTCATATGAATGGCTTGTTTAGAAAGAAGATTGAAAATTAATGGTAATACATTATTAGATCATGAGGTTTGTATGAAATGTATTATAATGAACTTCCTTGTAAATGAAAAAAATTCATAAAGAAATAATTTCATATGTAAAAATGGATGGAAAAAAGGAATTATGAAAACTAGACACCCTAGGAATCCATGCTTTGTTTTGGTAATTGGGTGTTTACCTTAGGAAATTACATGAAAATAGGATATGAAGAAAATATAGGCTTGAATTTGAAAACTCATACTAATTCCATGGGGTTACATGTTTGCATAAAGAGGAATACACACACCTTCATGAAAAATGCACACTTGCACTACAAAAATGCACTCCATTGACATGTTTTACAACCATATGATGAAATAAACCATAATTAGTTATTCCTTGGCCCATATGTAATAAACCTTAAATTGATCTTCCTTAGCCATATGTAATTTTATATTTTTTATTTTGAAATGCTTTTTAAGTTACTTGAATTTTAGTTATACACATGCATTACCATTCTGTTGACGGTGCTCGACCTGCCAACATTTAGGGGATCTGCCCGATATGAAGTCCCAACCAGACCTCATATCATTTGGTGTAGGAGTCCCATCTAGTACGATGGTCCAATTTCCATTATCTTAAATATATGCCTTACCTCTTCCTTATCAACACATGAGAGTGGTCTTATTTGTCTTCAAACAACGAGGTTCGCATGCTTGGTGAGTGCTTGGCGTTACTTGCGTCAAAGTTCTTTCACTGTAGAGGGAGAGGGTGGAAGTGAGTCTCAGGTTGAAAGGGAATAGTCCCAACTCTACTAGAGACACACAACACAATAGGACATACACAACTTCCGGTGGAGTAGTCCACGCAGATGCAGAAATCACAAACATAAAGTGAACAAATAACATGTACTACACCCAATGGAATAGTCCACATGAGTGCGATGAGTGTTATAAAAAGTTTACATGAATGAATCTATTGAGAATTCGGCGGGATAGCCCACACGACCAAGAAAATAGCAACAAGTTATACAACACATTTTCGTAAGCATATATATTAGAACAACCGAAATAGTTCAACTATCTTAACACAGGTTAAAGCAACATGTATTACAAGTGTCCTAAGAATAGTCTTACAAACAATTACAATACATGTGTGAAAATGTGATGGCTTATTAGCAGGCTTCTGAATTAAGAGAAAGTTCTATGACACATTCGTACACCATTACATTACTAACTCCGATAGAGGGGTGTTGCAACCACTACTCGCTCCTTAAAGATAAGTTTACAGACTCCTAATGCTATGTGGGAGGAGGCAAGGTGAAAAAGTTTTTTTCATGTACAAATGAGGGGTATTTATAGCCAAGGGTGAAATTGACCCTTGTTACTGTTCAACTTCCCTGATCACTGTTTGACTTACATGAATATTCAACTTTAGCTGACTCTTCAACTTTACATGTGGGTCTCCTGGACTTCTAAGTTACATTACATTGATTACAATAGTATGGCGAATAGTAGTGATGTGGCTGAGATGACTGATGACACAAATTGACACGATAGTGCTGGTATGTTCATGCTATTGGTATTGTCCATGTTGAGCTACAATGTTGTTGAGTGATGATGTGCTCTTGGTGTATCATAGATTCATCTTTGCATGGAAATGTGTGCAAATTCTTGGATGGTCTTGGTTTTCACTCGATGTTTGCACATGCATGCTCCTCCTTCGATTGTACTTTGACATGCTTCATGTGTTCATTCGTTTGCGAACAAATATCCTTGCATGCATTCCTCGTTTGTCCGTTCAAGAAATAATATCCTCACATGAATTCCTTGTTCATTTGTTAGTGAACAAATATCCTTGCATGTGTTCCTTGTTCATCCATTCGTGAACAAATCTCCTAACATGATCTCCTTGTTCATCTCGTTCGTCATCACGTCATGTATCATTCATGTACCTATATCTGAAATTACGCATGACAAGATGACATAAAATACATAAATCTCCTAGTCTACCATGATGCATTAACATTCTATTTTAGATACAGGTGACCGAGAGAGAGGAAAAGGCTCTGAAACTACACAAGGTAGATTTCGAGCCGAGATGCGTGCTTCGGGCACTACCAATGAAAATTGCGCAGAGGTCACTGGGAGACTAAGATGGACAATCCGGATCAACAGTGACTGCCTATGGGATCTGGCTCAGCTGGAGGGAAGATCCACACAATTTTTTCAGGGAGGTAGTGAAGGTAGCAGAGGGGGGACTGACAGAAAAACTACGAAATTTCTTCGGGAAGCTGGCATTGGGCTGCAGGACAACTGCTTGGAAAAGTTGCGCAATTTTTCTAGGGAATTGGCATAAGCGTTTGCTAGAAAAAACTGGACAATTGTTGGGAGGCTAGCTTGCTGAACATCCTTGTGAAATTTTTGAGCTGAGCGAGAAGTTAGGTAGCATGGTGACTTCTTATGAAAACTTCGCATTGTTTCGGGTGAGGAATAGGCCAACTGATTGGGTGACTCGCTGGAAACACTGTGCAATGTTTTGAGGGAGGTAGTGATGGACACGAGGTGTCTAGAACATATGCACAGTTTCTTCAGTCATTAGAGTGGGTAAGCTTTGCAGAGTTTGCACAAGTTTTTGAGGGAGTGAGTCCCAAGGTCACTATTTAGTCAAACTCTCTAATTGACCACCTGGAGGCTTGGTTGATGTGCTTGCAGAAAACATAGATTGAAATGGATTGCTAAGCAGCTTTTTCATTGTTTTGGGTGACAGTCAGTCTAGTTGATTCCAAAATTGTGTCGTGCAGGCTTCCTAGGAGACATCCTCAAGCTATACCCAATTCTGGGTAGTAGTACATGATCACTCAGGGCCAAAACTACACAATGCATCTCAACAAAGGTCCAACTATTGGACATTGATCCAGTCATCAGAATTTCAGGAAAATGACTAAGTGCATGGGCAAGTGAACTTGTGTGCATACATGACCTTGCTAATACACACTCAACATGACTCGACAATAATACACCTCAAACCATCAACACAACATATACTCAGTGTGACTGACCGATGGTGCGAGCAACAAGCATGACACTTGTGATAGATCATTGAATGACCATGATGACGCTTGCGTGACAACGCATATAACATTGTGTGTGAGTGAAATATATGTGTACACAACTCAAACACAACGTTCAACATCACCAGAACGAAGTCGCAAGTACGACATAGAAATCAACATGCGAAAGACGACAATTGGTCGAACACGTGAAAAGAAGCAAGACATGTAGAAGAAACATATAACATGACTTTTCGCATTTGCACACATGCATGGTACTGAGGACGGAGTCATATGATAATGAAAAGTAGTCCTACAAACTCAAATAAGAGGTGTACTTAAAAATATGTTCCTTAATTACCATACTTACCCTCATGCATCTGATAGATTTTGCATGTAGTATTGATATTTTCCATTACTTGGTTCCTTGGTACTTCTCCTCAACTCCTTGGAAGAGATTTCAGCATGTCACCTTTTCCTGTAGTCACTGAGAGGTAGATCTGCACAATTTCAACAAATAGTGACTGTTGCTAGAATGAGGCCCTGGTAGGCTTGTCTGTGTAGTTTTTGCATGCAAGACTGACAAGAAAACTTGGACAACACTGCACATTTTTTAGGCTAAAATCACTTTTGTGGGATAGGGGTCCTCGGAGGACACCTCTACACAATTTTTGAGTGATGGTTGCCTGACTTCTTTGTGCATTTTAAGAGAGAAATGCCCACTGGGGTCTTTACGGGCTGTGGGGTTTCAGTAGGCAAGGGAGGTTGGTGTCTTTATACACTACGAAGTTTTAGCAGGCAATGGAGGAAGCTTGATGGTTGCAGAAAAAAAGCACACATTTTAGCGAAGCTAGATGAGGCTAGGTTTATTGAGAAAATGGCTAAGCACGAGACCAGTGAAACATATGTAAACATGATAGGACTTGACTGTTATAACACAAGGACACTTAGTGACACAACATAGAACATCCAAATTGCATAAGACATACTTTGGTTGATACAATAACCTTTGTGACAAGAGTGCATGAGGTGAGTGTGAAACATGTCTATGCGATGATGACCACTCATACACACACAATTCCCTTGAAGCATGACAACATTCCCTTTGCATGACAAACAACAACCCCTATGCCTGAAAATGACACATGTTGCATAGTGAGAGAACACAAACAACTCTTACAATCAAGGAGGGGAGCTTGAAATCATCAGTTTTCCAAGAAGCGACCAGTGATAATTGATCAAAGGATCTGAGGTAGGCTCTGAAATTTTCATGTGAGCCAAAATTTTGGAGGGTGGTTGTAGCCACTACAACACTTGGTGACACACTGGTAGAAATCTAGTTCTCTGAATGGACCTTGTTCTGTGAGAAGCGAGTCTAACCCTTTCAGAAGTATTGTTCGATTCATTGATCATGATGGCTTCTGTAGTAGCTTATGTGAAAGATGTAGTTCCTACCATTCTCTTAATTAGCTAGCAAATATTCCAAGGCAAGTTAGCTTAGTTATTTCGATTGGGCATGCAGGGTATATTGGTGCGCAAGTGATATAACTATCAGAGTTTAAGGTTCATCTCTAGTGTTGGTCCATTGCTAACAAGCCTGGACAATACCCCGATGGAGACACAAAGGATCACAAGCATTGCTCCGCTCCTAACGAGCCTGGTCAGTACCTCGGCAGAATTACTTGCATCACCTCTCTGTGCAGGAAGCCTTTCTCTTCTTTCGCCTTATTCATTTTTTTTAAGAACTGTGTATAAGCACTTATTTATTTCAGAGGCAGAAGAGGGATCCCAACTTATTGAGAGCAGGAGAGCTTCTTCCTTCAGAGGAGTTTGTTATGTACACCTTTGACATACTTGTTATGGTTTCCCCCCTCACCTTACTCTACTTGAATGAGTTGACAAAGGTTAAGCCAAAAGAACCGATTAGAGTAGGTGGTACTAGCTAGAGTGTAAGGTTGGGTTTTCACCAAGACTCACTCTAAACAGAACATATTTTACATCAAGGCATCATCGATTGAAGACACCAACTTCATCATAAAGAGAGAGGACAATAGATAACTAGATGTTGATAGCTTTACAAATCCTCTTAGATTCGCCTAGCTTGTCTCGAGAGACAAACAAGGTTTCACGAGAGGCTAACCTGTGGGAACAAGCAAGCAAAGAAAGTAAAAAGAAAGAATCAGAAGTAAAGAGAGAGAAAAACAAGTAAGAAAAGAAAGCAAGCAAGCAAACCAAAGAAAGCAACATAATTACCGATCAAATGAGAAAATGACCTAGTACCCGTTTTTCTAAGGTAGCAAAAAGTCACTCAATTTTGAAAAATGGTGATTCAGAATACACATTTTTTTTTTGGAGCATATTTTTGTCACTTTAAATTTTTTTATGTATCAAGTATGAACAATTTTTTTAAATGTTAGTGATTTTCATGTTGATTTTGAAAAGTGTTGATCCAACATCAACACATTTTTTTAGAGGGCTTATTTTTGACACTTCAAATTTTTTGATGTATCAAGTTCAAACGTTTTTTTTTTGTTAGTGATTTTCATCATCATTTTGAAAAAGTGCTAATGAGCATCAACCCTTTTTGTTTAAAGGGCTTAGTTTTTGCACTTCAAATTTCTAATGAATTAAGTGTGGACAATTTTTTTTAAATGTTGGTGATTTTCATGTTAGTTAAAAAAACAAAACATTACAAAGAAATATAAAAACAAAAAAAAAAACATAAAACCTATAAAAATGTAATAAAGAAACAAAAATTAACTCGTAAAAATAAAAAATTGAATAAAAAATTAAC
>APFE030426925.1:0-10664 GCA_000404065.3 Pinus taeda | reverse complement strand
TAGGATGGCTGCGACCATACCTCTTATCATCATGGTCTCTTCAGCTAGGTGGCTGTGTCCATACCACAGACCTTCTTCATATGTCTTTTGGATGGCTGCACCCATGCCTAGACTACATGTAATTGAAATATCAGCTGTATCTACGTGCAGGTTCTTCCTGGTGGTGTTCCGGTCCAGCAGTTTTGTAAAGAATTTCACCCTCCCACTCTCTCGGGCTTTATGCTTTAGGGGGCATCTGTTACACAGTAAAATGTCACTGTCTCCTTGTCAGTCTCCCTACTGTGTCATGAAATCAATCCATCATGCTCATGCTCTATGGAATGGCCAAAAAACCCTCTTTGCCTAAGTTTACTGGATCATCGCGACTGTTATTAAAATAACAACGCTGAGTGGCGGATGATAGTGTAACTGGTGCGATGCCAGCGCGGAAGCACACGGTTTTCCGTGCTGGTCGAATTTCATAAACAGCGCACCCTCCACTTGTATTAGATCGCGCTGACCAGACCTCTTCTGTAATTGAGATGCGATGCGAGCGCGCCAGCCGAGTTATGCACCCACACTGATCCTGTTTGGGCAAGTTTTTTCTAACAGCCAGCCTTCCAGATGACTCCAGACCTGGTTGTTGGCTTTCTAAAGGTCGCCCTCCTTTCTATGGCATGTCTGTTCGCCTGATAACCCACTTTTCTTGGGGGTAAGCTCATCCTTTCACTATTCATGGAGACTCCTTCTCCTATATAAGCCTCCACCATTGCCATGAGCAGCTATTTTTTGGACATATAGACTTTGACATAGAGGAATTCATAGTGCATTAGTGTTGTTCTTAATAGGCATTTGGTGTGTTGTGTGTAGATTGCTATAGAGCTTGAGGAAGGTTATGAGTTTTTGGCCTTGTGTGAGAGAGAGAGTTGTTTGTCTTGGGAGATCTACCTTCAAGGGTGAATGCTGATGAGACATGCTGGCTGGACCCTCTAGAGAAGGACTCAATGTCAGAACATTGGTTGTGCTTTTCTCTATTTCTGATTAATAAAAGATAGATGACTACTCTTATGGTTCCATTCTCATTTGTCTTATGAATGATTAATGTGAATTACATCCTTTCTGACTGATGTATAGTTGCTTTTACTAGATTTTACGCTTGTGTTTGTCTTCTCTTTGCTTGTGCAGTTGTTCGCCCACGAGGATAGTGGAGGATTGTGACCAGCTGGAGCGAAGGAGCGAGAGTGACATCTCTTCGTCAAACATAGCACTCGAATCCAAGTAGGTGTCCATTACCCACTTGTTAATTGCAACTAGGAACTTGCAGAGTAGCATTGATTGATTGTTGCTAAACCCCTTTTGGGCTAGTAGGGATCGCCTCTATCCGTAGAGGGGATTTACCTCTCCAACAGTAGAGATGTCTAACTTTATGTAACTTGATGTAATGTAAACTTACTAACTTAGTGAAAGTGAAATAAAAATAACAAAATAAAAATATCCCATGGTATTGACCTATGGTATTAAGAACCCATGGTATTAATCTGGAATAGAACTTATTTAAGAGGGAAATTAAACTAGTCTAGATCCATCTTAGTTTGATATTATTTTTAGATACATAATTTGTTGTAGAAAAGTATGGAGTTTAATCCATGTGGCTTCTAGAAGTAAAACTTTTTTATGGATATGCTTAGGCATTTATATGGATGTGTTCGGTCAACCTATGTATTTTTTATGAATTGTTTCTATCCTTATCCCTAAGTTGTCGATGATAGTGTGAGTAGTTTGTACATTGTTTCATGCAACTACGTGATCTAGTGAACTCCCATGTTTACCATGTCACTGTGGCCAGAGAAGAGATGACAAGGGTTGTAGATGCATGTGGCATTCCATAAACGGTTGGACTTAGTCAACTCCCGTGTTTACCATGTGGCTGTGGCAAGAGAAGAGATGACAAGGGTTGTAGATGCATGTGGCAATCCATAAATGGTTGGACTTAGTCATCGCACTCTTGAAGGCTATTATGTGATTTAGGAAGGTGTTTTTAAGAAGAAGTGTTTTTAATAAGAGTAGGGTTAAAGGCATGTGATTTAGGAAGGTTCTTTTAAGAAGGGGTGTTTTTAAGAAGAGTAGGGTTAAGTAGGTATACATAACTTACACAACAATAAGTTAAGATGAAAAATAGTTGCTTCTTCATTCTAATGGTTTTTTTTGTGTAGTATATTCTCTTAATTTATGTGTAATAATGTGCTATAGTAATGGAGCTATGATGGATCTAGGATGGTAAGTTCAAAAATGAATAAGCTTAATTATGAAGGTGAGTTAGAGTGAGGGGAGGAGTTGGGGAAATATTAGGTAAAATGTAATTATTACATTTTATCTAATATTTTCTAGCTTCATCCACTTTTTACTAGGTTGTGAAAAATATTGGATAAAAGATAATAGCCTAGTATTACATTTTACACAACTCAAGTGGTCCAATTTTTGTTGTAATTTTTTTATATATTTTAAGTTTAAAAGTAAACAAATTCAACTATAAAATTAGCAAAGTTGAGGGGAAATATTGAGTAAAATGTAATATTTAGGCTTGGAAAATATGTGCTTAAATATAGTAACATCACATTTTGATAAGTATGTGTTGGGTAGTAAATATTGGGTAAAAAGTAAAATTAATATTATATTTTATCCAAGACTTCCCTCAATTGTTGACTTTTTACTAAATTTTTTCTTTATATTTGAGGTTCATATCTAAAATTAATTTCTATGTAAGCTTTTGATCTCACTACAATAAGAGATGTTGTAATGTTTAATATTTTAATTTGGTAAAAATAAAATTAAAGTAAATTTATAAAATAAAAAACATTAAATTAATAATTATATTTATAACTATATTATAATTTAAATTTAATTAATAATTAAACCGTCTAAACTTGGAATCTACCAAGCACTTAGAGGGATCATATCTCTTTATGCTTTAAAAAAAGTTTTCATCTCAAAAAATTTGATCTCTAAGGTTGGTAAATATGGAGTTCACATGGATATATTTGAGTATTAATCATTATCTCTAGTAACAATTAAAAAGTGTTAATAAACTCTACTAACAATTAAAAAGTGTTAATAAATTGTGTGTTTAACTCTAATAAAAATTAAATTCTATGCTAAGTACTCAAGAAAAATAAAATTTTGATCCCATACCTTCTTCTTCCTACACTAGTGTGAATAATCTTTAAATAAACTATCATATTTATCATAGTATTGACGCTCTAAAAGGATCCCTTCATAGCCAAGAGCTTCATAAAACATTGTTAATAGTTTACAAATGATGTTAGATCTTTGGAATTCTTTTGGCTAGGAAGAACCACCAAACCTTTATTTACAAAGTATTACGAATTGAGTTGTTTTTAGACAAACCTAAAGAATTATATTCTTTATTAGATATTTTCTTTTCACATTGTTATGTTTTGATGAACTTAGATCAATTTTAACTCTTGATTTACCAAGCCATGAAATTTCTTTGAGGTTTGCATCTGAAGAGATTTATCTTTCTCAGCTTTTAGTAGATAGGGAGTTAAGATTATTTTCTTTTCAGGTTGTTATGTATTGATGAACTTATACCCATATTAACTCTTGATTTACCAAGCCCCATGAGATGAAATTTCTTGAGGTTTGCATCTCAAGAGATTTATCTTTATGGGCTTTTGGTAGATATGGAATTAAGATGGATAGAAGTTGGTGGATACATAACATTATGAAGAGAAAGTGTTTGAGAAGAATTATAATTCTTGTAGTTTGTCCAAAAATACTTAATTTCTAATACTTTGTAGACATGGTTTTGGTGGGTTCAACCTATCCAAAAGATTTCAAGGAACCATCATCATGTGTAAACAATTAACAATGTTTTATGAAGCTATTGGTTATGAATGAAATCTTTTCAAGTGTCAATATGATCACTTATTTAAAGATATCCTCACCTCACTAGTGTAACAAGAAGGTATGGTTTTAAAATGATAATTTTCTTGCCAACTTAGTATATACACTTATTCCTATTAGAGTTACCTATTAAATACAATTCATTATCACAACTTAATTGTTAGTAGACATACCCATTAAATACACAAATAGATCCATCTTAAACCTATCCATTAAATACACAAATAGATCCATCTTAGACTTATCAATTAAATACACAAATAAATCCATCTTAAAGTAAAGATATCCATACTAGTGTAAGAGGAAGGTATGGATTCAAAGTAATAATTTTCTTGCCAAACTTAATATAGATATTTAATTCTTATTAGAGTTACTTATTAAACACAATTCATTATCACAATTTAATTGTTAATTGCTAATAAACTTACTGATTAAATACATAGATAGATCCATCTTAAACTTACCCATTAAATACACAAATAAATCCAATCTTAAAATTGGATTTCCCAATGCCAAAAAAGATCACATTTCTTGAAAGCAGATCTAAACATAACTATAACTACAATTCTAAGAATTATAACTTTAATAACCAGACTAAGTTTTTCGATATTATATTTACTCTATTGCTTATAATAACATTATTGGCGTACAAAATGCTATTCAAAATTGCTATTAAAAAAACAAAAAAAGAGTGCAACTTCTTTGGCAAGCAGGATAGTGATGAGGATAAACTGCTTCTACCACGAACAATAATTAAAAGTGTTTGAACTACAGTGCAATAAAATGCAAAATATTGATAAGCTCATTGGACCACTAAGTATAATTAAATATGTTTGAACTCCAGTGCAATGTAATAACCATGTTAGGCATGTGTTGATGTGTGAATAAACGTAACCTGTCAGCAGATAATATAATAGCGGATAAAAGCTACAACATCATAGTATCCCATTCAAGTAAAAGTCCTTTGTGGCTATTACTGACTCACTGAGCACCAACAGAATATAATATATCCAAAAGCAAAGAGCAAACAGAAAAACAGTAAAAACCTATCAATACACTCTGAATATTTACAAAGAGCAATCTACTATATTGTATTTCCCAACAGGATAAGTGAGATAATAAAAGTGGGTTAAGATGGAAAGTCAATTTTTCCACTTATAAGACAAACAATTATTAGATAAATAAATTAAAAACGAAAATTATTATATAAATGAAAACAAACTTGAGAGAGCTAGCCATCCATGTTCGGCTTCAGATGGTCTTCATATCGGGTCTCAAATCAAATGCAGAAACACTTCCAAATGAATATTCAAAAGGACATGGGGGAAGACAAATCCATGACTCCTCCCTTAAACTATAAACAATCACATCCGTTTTCACTTTGAAGCACACATAATCTCCCACTCCTGTAACCAAAAGGCGAGGCATAACCTTCTTCGAAAGATCCTCACATATGGATGGAGGCATCCTTGTGATCTCCTTCCACGATATGGATGGAGGCATCCTTGTGATCACCTGCTCAAGCTCCCAAATTATTACCTTTTCAATTCTAATATTTGCAGCAAAATTGCGTATTAACGCTGCTACAAGAATCCGCGATCCACAGGCAATCAGCGATGGCCATATTTCAGCATCAGTAACATCAGGTAATGGCGCAAAAACGAATGTCCCATCTCGGATGCTGAAACCCATAATGTGCTTATGCTCGGCCGTGTCTTTTGTCATACAATAGAAGAAACCCTCGCTGAAAACGATATTGTGTAGGTAGATTGCCTGAAAATTTCTGGGCAGATGCCCCACAATCCTCCACGACTTTTCCAAGGAATCGTAGATTTCCACGATCTGGGTTTCATTATTTTGCCCTGATTTACCCACCGCCATTACTTTATGTGTATTCTTCTCCCATGCTGTAATGCCAATGGCCATGATTGTTTGTATAGACGACATGGCGGGAAGATAATAGAACTTTTGAGTGAGAGGATTGCAGACAACACGGCTGAACAATTTTGGATTGAAGAATATCATACCTCTGTCCGGTATCATACCTATATCATACCGCGTATTGGCTCTGCTCGATATGGAGAATTTGGAATAGACCATAACTATGCGCGCCAAGGAGAGGCCTGCAGCCGATCCCTCGCATATTAAGCTATTGATTACGACATCGCTCAGACGTTCCTGCAAGAAGGAAAGGGAGGAGCACTACTTCTTCCATGTCTGTGTGTGAAAACAATAAGCCACACAATGATCTTGAACCTCGAAAGGGATGAGAACCAGCCAAGGGTTCCGGTTAGGAGGTGACTCGGCCCACTGAGTAGCTATAAATTTGGTGGATGAAAAGATGTCATTCCATGGCCTGCAGACTCTGCGACACGTACAGACATATTCAAATGGAATGAGGCCCAGTATCTTCTCCTGGAGTTCCTCGGGCAAGAAAGACCAGCCTGGGCACTTGCTGCTCACACTCTCCATTGCTATTGCTATCAACGCTGGTCAATCCTCCGGGGTAGTAAAGAAAGCAGGGCCGAAGGTTATAAAGCGAAAGGAAGATTTTCTAATAAGGTGTGTTATTTCCAAAGATGTTGACAGCTAGTTCCTATATATTATGGCGGTCGGTAAACTTGAATACCTACTGAAGTGCAGATCTAGTGTAGTTTTTTCAAATTTTTAATAAAATTATGTTATCTAAATGTAAAGTGCAAAATTGAATACCTAATGAAGTGCAGATGGTAGGTTTTCCAAAATTTCATAAAATTATGTTATCTAAACGTAAAGTGCAGATTAGTGTAGTTTTTTCAAATTTTTAATAAAATTATGTTATCTAAATGTAAAGTGCAGATCCCGTGTAGGATTTTCTAATTTTTAATAAAATTATGTTATCTAAATGTAAAACGTAAACTTAAGAGAAGTTTCCTGGATTTCGGGCATGCAATTTTAATCGAATTCTCATGACACCAGTGTAACATGATCGAGGTTATTTACATATTGTTTAATGAGTTTGTTAAAAAGTCTGAATGCCCGTCATTTGCAAAGATGGTGACAACGCATGACAAGTTCGCAGAATTTATGGCTCGCTCTAAACTTGACCTGTTAAAGTGAAGATCTAGGATAGATTTTTCAGTTTTTTTAATAAAGTAATGTTATCTAGACGTAAATATTAAATGTAAATGGAACAAAAAAAAACAACCAGCCGTGTCTACGAGGTGTGATATACTAAGATATAGAGCATCACAAGTGTTGGGCTATTTTTTTTTCTTTCCTTTTCTCTTAAAGACATCTACTCATCATAAATATTTACTAGTTACATCTGAGGAACATGACATATCCTCCTCTTTCAAAGAAAGCTATGGATATAGAGAACCACAAGTGTTGAGGGGCTTTTCTTTCTTTCCTTTTCTCCTAAGGACATCTACCCATCCTAAATATTTACTAGTTACATCTCAGGAACATGGCATATCCTCGTCTTTCAAAGAAAGCTCCATCACTTCTGCCTCCTTAGAGTATGAGATACCCTTGTCACTATCTCCATCACTTTTGCCTCCTTAGAGTATGGGATATCCTTATCACTATCTCAATGATGAGTCTCATAAGGCAGTTTTTGCCATTGGTGGCAACCACAATTAGTGTTGATGAACTTGTTGCAAAACCTTTTCCATTAAAGCCAAAGGCGTGTCCACTCTGAGCTACACATGATCTTGGGAGGCTAAAGAACCAGGACATATCTTTTCTTGCCAGAGGTTATCTTTCTTAAGACCTTCCTCATTCTTTCCATTTGAAGGTACCTTCCAATCACGCCAACCACGGTTAGGTTTTGGTGGCTCTAGGGATCTGACACTCCTTTAGGACATACATTCTAAAGATGCTGGGGCTGGTGATCTGAGTTAACTCAACTCCCAGATTTAACCAAGAAATTTTGCTTTTGTGATGTGATTAGAATTGCATTTAAAATAGCATAATGAACACATATCCATGTTGTAAAGGGAACATGACAAGAATCAACAACATAAAACACAAGATGTTGATAATAGAGTTCGTCTAGGAGGGACTACATCTGCAGGCCTTGGTGTCAAGATGGTGTAGGCTACTGCATTAAGTGCTAGAAAGAGTGATGATGTACATGCATGTGTTTTCTCTATCATACAAGGAATATACCCTCACGCAGGAGTGGCTTCAAGAGATGTTCCATTGTAGGGACTCTCATTCAAAAAATGACTCCTATCAACATGACATAGTTTCATGTATGTTAATAATGAACATCCCGCCAACATGGCATCAAAGAGATCTCAATTCAAACATACATGGAAATGCATGAGTATCCCATCAACTTGACAACAAAGGGATCTCGATAAAAATATGACAATAAGTACATCTCACAACAAGAACAAAACAAGAACCCACATCAAACATCAAACAAGGATCTATACAACATAATGCGTCTCAAGCAAAGAGACAAAGAAGTACATGATCACACTGCGTATACCTCACATCAAGGAGTTATCTGAAGAAGAGGATGATAAACTGTTGGATCTGGCTGCACCATCAATCTCGTGGCGTAGAATCTCATGGAAAAGACTACTCGCACATTGAATGCTGACACTTGCACTAGAGTTTGAAAAGTGGCTGAAAAATGAAATGATCGAATGGAGAATCTCATTGGGCCGTCGGATTCATGGCGTTGAATAGTGTAAAATCGACTGTCAAATTTCTAAATTCTGATAAAGTGAAAATTTGGAGCTACATGAATCTTCTATATTCCCCCTATATTCCTCAAAGATTCCCTCCTCCAGGTCATCTAAAGATCTATTTCTCATATCAAAATTATGTCTAGGCCATCATGTTTGTGTCATTGAGAGGTGTATGATAGACATAAAGTTTGTCCAATTTGGACATTGGCAAAATTTCGCCCTCTTGGAAATTTGGCTCATTCATGGTTTCGCCTGCTCTTTTCCAAGCTCATGGTTCCACCTGCAAAAATTAAAAAAATATGTGTCCTCGTTTTCGTTCTCTCTTTTACCCTTGCGTACTAACCAAATGAGGGTTTATATGACGTTGGGGTAATGGAGTCTGTTTGGCGCATTAGTAATTTGGGCAATTTGTTAAGCGGAGGTTGGGGGATCAAACCCTGCCTCCCCATAGAATCCACATATATATTTTTAAAAAGGTGTGTTTACATAACCATAACTGTTGGTATAATAAATGGTAATGGTTACGTTGATTATGGTGATCGTTTATTTTGGCATGGTTTGATGAGTGGGTTGGAGCATTTATGGCATTGTTGGTTTTTAGCGTATGCCATATGGGTCCGCCCGGTGGGGGTTGACCCACGTGGACGAGGCGGGTTCAATTCCCACCAACTCCATTAATATATATAGCACATTAATGATGTTTGGTGGGGGGTTCAATTCCCGCTGCTTAGCCAACGTTAATATTGTTTAACATTAATGTGGTTGGTTGGGGGTCGACAGGGGGTCATGCCCCATCGGCCATTTAAGTTAACTATTTGTTTTTATAGTTTTGGATTTCGGTGGTTTGATTTTTTTCATAATAATAGACATTTTCAAATATTTCGAAAATAAGGGATATTGGGCAACTCAAAGAGGCCACAATTTCACCAATTTTTGAGATCTAGGTTCCCACGCCGATTGACGGTGTATTTGTAGGACACTTAAACTTGGCCCACGGCCCAACTTTGACCAACACTTTGACTAGCTCGTTTTCCCTCATACGAGCTCGGATTTGAATGTTGTTCACACCGTTGGAATTAAGGCGATGAGCACTTCGATTTGGTGTTAATTTGAGAGTGTTCTGACCATTTTTAATTTTAACCCTTTCTAAGTCCTGTAGGACTTATGCATGTGCTTGGAGCCACCTAGATCAATCCTCCCCACTAAGGAGCTTTTGGTCCTCCAAAAGCATGAAAAAGTCACTTCTCTGTACCCTATCTAAACTTACAAGTGTGTGATAAGTCACCTTTTCTTCTCCTTCACCTTTGTCCTTGGGAGCCATAAGCGATGAGTCGACACCTGCAACCTCTACAAACCTGTAGTACAATGCTTTTCAAATTACATGCTTGATTTACATGACCAACTAATGATCCAAGCATCCCATACTTGCCACGAGTTTATAACACATACTTGGTGGTCAATTTTACATCAAAATGGAAGCAATACCCCAAGTATGAAAACAAGGCCAAAATATCATTGTTGTGTCAACAAGTGATGCAAAACTCATGATCCAGATGGATTTTGGTGGCCACCCACCTATCCCACTTGGACCCCCACAACTCTCTCTTTTAGCTTTTTAGTTTCCGTAATTGTAGCACGATTTACTATTTTTAGGAGTTTTTTAGGTCTTGAACTTTTGAAGCCGTTTTGAGGCCCTACACAACTTTCTTTGGGAAATCTGGGAGCAACATGGGTCCATGGATGGATGTTTCTCTTCCCAATGTTGTATTTCTCAGATAGATCTTTCTAATGAGCTATTGTACGCTTCAAACGAAGATCAGGTGCCAAACTTACAACCCCGGGAAGTTGATGTACCAACTTACCCAAAACGGAGCCCACAATTTCGTGTTTCATCTTCTAGGGTTAGGTTTTGGGATGTTAAGGGTTTTCCATTGTTTCTCAACAATAAATAAGCATTCGAGCCTCATTGTAATAGAGTTCAGAGGCATGTAGCCACCACATCTCTTCTCAGAGATAAGCTACCATCGCCCTACTTGGTTTATTTCCATTGTTGTTTGTAAGCATATTTTAGTATTT
>APFE030426924.1:0-12863 GCA_000404065.3 Pinus taeda | reverse complement strand
AAAAAATCAAATAAAAATTTTTCTTTTAGGGCTTAGGATTGAGTTTTAAGTTTTGTTTTAAAATTTTGTCAAAAAAGCCATATCAAAAGCTCATCGTGAAAAATTATTTTTGCCAAGATTCAGTGGTTTTCATGCTTTATCTTTCACGCTGAGTTTGAAATTTCTCAAGTCGAGATACGAAATCAGTATCCAGTTAATGGTTTATGACTCGTGGTGGTTCGAAGTATTCATTCTTTAAATCTTCAGTTGCTGGATATCATTTTGGTCATTCTAAGAGCACTGTTCACGTTTCAATGACAGTCTCTTAAGGCACTGGTCTGCTAATCAAATCATTTTTAGTGCTTATATTAAGTCGTGTCTCGTGTCTCCCAACCAACTGGTCGACAGTTGGTCTTCATCATCTCGCAGGGTCTACCCCCCTTAGCCGCGGGAGACAGGCTTAAACGGAGGGATCGGGGATAAAAGTGACAGCCCCCGGTCTGAGCGTTGTCGTGTCAATCTGCGCGACAACAGGTAGCTTCTCTCATGCCCTAATTTCCATGTGAAGTTGCCAAAGGGCCTCCTTGATTGGGTATAGACTCTCCAAATCACAAATTCTCCTTGACTCCATCTCTCCCAAAGGGCAAGGCACTTGACCTTCCATAGGTGATCATGTTTTAAAGAATAGTTTTCACACCTCTCCTCTTTCTAGGCCTAGACTCCATAGGTCACCTAGTGCATCAAATAAATCTCATTGCAGCCATCAAAACATTTCGATGTTTGGTCCACTTTTGCGCTGAGGGTTGCTCTAGAGGCCCTCCAATTTTGAGGTCAACCCAATGGTGGAATCCCGAGATATAGCAAGCTCTAGCTCAAGGACAAATCCTTGCCCTAGGTTTCCCTTGGCTAGTGTCCTCATTTGGATCAGTGCATTAAATTCTCAAAAAAGATTTGTCTTGTGGTCCTCTTCTCTTCCACAATTAGGTCAAGTCCCTCCTTGGTTGATCAACTCCACAATCTTGACCTAATTTTGGGTCCACTTGGGTTCTTTGTGGTCTCATAACTTAGTAACTCCAATTTCACAAAGATTGCATAAAGAACAATTCTCTATAAGGATTTTTAGGCTTAGGAATCATCTTTACAAGATACACCCCCAAACCCTAGCCTCAAGAATCATCCTAGCCCTTCCTAGAGAGCCTATCACCTTGCTTTCCAAGCAAGAAAGCCATATAATTGAGTCTCTCTTGTGAATAGATTTCGGGTATCACCCTTCGTCCTTTCATTGACATAGCCATTATTGTGGTTCCTCTTATATCGGGTCTCCTCCCATCGATGAAAGACTATAAAGAGCAGGGAGCCATCAAAACAATTCGATTTTTGGTCCACTTATGCATTGAGGATTGCCCTAGAGGCCCTCCAATTTTGAGGTCAATCTGACGGTGGGATCCCGAGATATAGCAAGCCCTAGCTCAAGGACCAATCCTTGCCCTAGGTTTCCCTTGGCCAGTGTCCTCATGGATCATTGCATTAAATTATCAAAAGAAGATTTGTTTTGTGGTCCTCTCCTCTTCCACAATTAGGTCAAGCCCCTCCTTGGTTGATCAACTCCACACTCTTGACCTAATTTTGGGTCCAGTTGGGTTCATTGTGGTCCCACAACTTAGTAACTTCAATTTCACAAAGATTGCATAAAGACCAATTCTCTATAAGGATTTCTAGGCTTAGGAATCATCTTTACAAGATACCCCAAACCCTAGCCTCAAGAATCAACCTATCACCTTTCTTTCCAAGCAAGGAAGCCATATAATTGTGTCTCTCTTGTGAATAGGTTTTGGGTATCACCCTTCATCCTTTCATTGACAAGGAAGCCATATAATTGTGTCTCTCTTGTGAATAGGTTTTGGGTATCACCCTTCATCCTTTCATTGACATATCCATTATTGTGATTCCTCTTATATCAGGTCTCCTGCCATCGATAAAAGTTTGTAAAGAGCATGAAGCCTTAGTTGAGGTGACAGTGGGCTATCACTCCATTGTTGCTTTCGACCTAGTAATCTCTTTATAGGATCCCTGCTAGTTTGCGCAATGACAGGCACCACAGATCATTTGCTTGAATATCAAGGGGCCACCCCTTTACCACTATGTTTGGAACTCATTCATCCACCTTGGCACACATTGGACTCCATTAGGCCTCTTCAATGGCCTTTTGACCTATTGTAGCTATTATTTTTTCCTCTTGGGTGTTCAAGAATGTAACTAGGTTCGGCCTTCATAATTGTATTTAAGCCATAATGTAATTTATTTATCAAAAGAAAGACAAAGGAATTTCATTATTAAAAGAAATTGACTTATTAAAGCATGCCTTTCATCCTTGGTTCAATTGTTTTTAGGTCAAAGCCTCTATTGAAGGCTTCTAGGGTTTATGTCAAGTGTCCTTGTCCATGTCATAATGTAAAGAACTTTTCTTGGGATTTATTTGTCAAAGAAAAAAATCATTTTATTGTAAAATAGGTCAATTAGTCCTCCACCATGTCGGCCTCAAAACTGAACAAGTCGGCCTAAACTGGGTAGCAGAATCACTATATAAAGGCAGCACCTCGACCTTATTTGTCACTCACTCACAACAAGTTTGATCTACAACTTCTGGGGCCAAAAAAAGTGCGAATTTCAAGGAAGAAAAAGAAGGATAGCGAAGGAGGAGGTTTTTCTCAAGCATGAAAAGTCAAAATTCTCTCTCTTTTTCCCTCACGTGTGAAGATGTGCAATTGCTGGAGGGGCCGAAATTCTGCAGTAGTTGGGAGGCTGAAATTCTGCTATTGGGGATCGAAATTTTGTAGTTGGGAAGTCAAATTTCTGGAATGTTGTTGGGTTGAAGCTACTAGATAAGAAAAGACTACTATATCACCTTGGAGGATTGACTTGGTGGAGGAGGAAGGTATGTTGGTCTAGGCTCTTGGTCCATCTCATTTTGAATTATTGAAGGAAGAGTTCTTGACTTTGTTTTCCCCTATATAAGGGTTTTTAGCCCTGGCTGAGTGCCTATATGTAGTGTCCGTAATATTTGCACTTTGGTTTTGGTAATTGCTTAATGAACTAAGATAAAAAGGAGCATAAGAAAGATAATAAAAATTCAAATACATCACAAGTAATAATCAATTAAAGAAGATCTTTCTACCTTTCTGATTTTCTAACATTGGGAGGCTTACTTTTGTATTATGGAGCTATCTAGGTGGGCTTAACACCAAGGGATGTCATTTTTGCACATTATTTTATTAGTTGGGGCATTATTGGGCCTTATTAGGCAAATCAAACCCTTTAAGGAGGATATATATTGATGTGATGATCACTTCATTTGATCATCACTTGTATTAGGGATTGGTATCTCTTCTTGAGAATTTTGCACTAACTCTTGGAGGACGTTGGAGACTCTTGGATGCATTTCGATGTTTCGATTGATGCTATTCTATTTTGGAGCTTCTCTCTTGCAAATATAATGGATGGATATACTTTTTGTGCCATGTAAGTTTCTCTTTCATGCGAAATTTTCAATTTATGTCTAACATATGGAATAATGCATCATGATGTTGCTTGTGCTCTAAATTTATGTGAAAATCTTGAATCACCTAGTAGTCTTGATCTATTGCATGCATTATTCATTGGGTATGGAAAGTGAATGTTCATAGGCATAATCATTGAAGGTTTAAACCTTGAAACTCCATTATTTTGTCAAATCGAAGTATAAATCCTTGTTGTAGTTGGGTAGTTGCTTCACTAGGGCATGCAAAGCTACAAATAGGCTCCTTGATAGAGCAAAAACACCAAAATCAATCTCATCCTTAATTCCATTCTCCCAATAGACTAGGCACTTGTCTAGCCATCGGTGATCATCTTAACGAATAACCTTTGTCACCTCCCTTTCTCTCTTTTCTAAGCCCTAAACCTAGTGTCTCATAGGGCATCACATGAAATCAATTGTAGCCATCCAAAATTGATGAAACTTCGTCAAAAGCTGTGTTGGTGTGTCCTTGAGAGATCCTCCAATTTTCAAGCCATTTCGACAATGGAATATCAAGTTATCCCAAGCCCTAGCTGAAGAACTATTTCTCCCTAGGGTTCTTTTGATTGGTGGCTTCAATAAGGATCATTCCACTGAAAATCCAAGCCAAATCCTATCTCTTTGATCCTTTTCTCCTCCCTCAATTGGTCAAGTCCATTTGATTGAAATTTCACCCCAAACCCTTAACCTTGTTTGGGTCCACTAAGGGCTTCTTTGTGGTCCCGCAAACTTGTCACTCAAATTTCACAAGGATTGCTTAGAAACCCTTTTATTCTAGTATTTTTTAGTCTAGGGCACTTCTTACCAAGAGATATTCCTTAACCCTAGGTCTAGGTCTCCTTCTAGCCCTTCTTAGAGAGCCATTCATCTTACTTCTAACACAAGCAATCCCTATCATTAGAGTCTCTCCTTTGAATAGGCCCTTGGAATCACTACTTTTACATCGTTATTATATTTCTCCTAGTGATTTCCCTAGTATCGGGACTGCTCCCATCGGTGAAAGTCCGTAAAGAGTAGGGAGCTTTAATTGAGGTGACAATGGGCTATTGCTCCATTGTTGTCACTTGACCTAGTAGTTTCTCTATAGGAACCCCTCCTAGGACCCCCGCTAGCTTGGGCGCTAAAATTTTTGGCATCGTTGTCAGGGACACGAGACGTGTCTTATTCCCTATATGACAATATTGATATATCATTCTTCACAACTCCATTGGAAGAATGAAGCCCTAGTTCTTCATTGAATTTTAAGGTCAATGGTTGTAGGGTGGACAAAGAAATTCTCTAGGCATCTTTAAATTCACCCTACCAACTCCTACATAATTGACATGTAAATCTCAATACGATGTCTTTCTTTGATGATTTTCTCGCTTTGGACATCACTAACATACTTGGGCACCCAAATCATGTCATAGGGAAGATGATACGTGGGGTACCCGAGTTTGATGGTAATCCACTCTCCGCAATTGATCATGTAGAAAAGTTTATTGCACACACTTCAAAGAAGAAAGTGGTCCACCAGGATGTCCTTATACTGTTGTTCATGAGATCTCTCCATGGTCATAATTCATGGTTGCATAATCATGAACCTAGGAGCATCTTATCTATTGAGGAGTTCTTTGATGGCTTTCTTAGACATTTTCCAGTTTTCCCTGCATTAAAAAATCAAGAGGAAGCCCTCATTGAGCATCATCGCGACCTTATGAATCTAGATGTAAGCAGGAAGGAGGGTTCTCCCTGGGTCCACATGACGAAAACCGTGATTTTAAGAACATATGTGACATGGAGGATGAGTCTATGGAAAGTGAAGTTGAGGTTAACATTCCCAATAATCCACTCTTTGAAGACCCTGGAGAAGATGACCCCATAACCCCTTCAAACTTTGATATCAGTGATTACTTACATATTGAAGAAGGAAAATGGGAGGTTCATGGGAATAGTTTTGATGAGGACCCTATCTATGACACTGATGATGATGATATCAATAGGACCCTTGTCCCTCCTCACAATACTGGAGTTGTAGTTGAGTTGCGCATGGACCCTTTCCTCAACCCTTCTTATAATAAGGAATCTTTTCTCACACCTGAGTATGATCATCATGAGCAACCTGCTTGTTGTGTCTCCCCATGTCATCAATTTCCTTTTCCTTCTAATCATGACCCTATGGCGGCCATAAAGCACGATACAAATGATAAAGACCATGATGCGGATGATATGCCTGAGGTTGCCATCCACTAGAGGTTTATGAGCTTGATTGTTGACATCTCTATCTTTTGGTTGGAAGAAAGGATCCTGTGGAATAGATTGCGTGCCTTTGTTCCCTCTCCCTTTGTGATTCTCCATGTGTGGTCATTTCATTTTCCTGCCTCCCGCCCATGTGACCTTCCATGTTGTCATTCCTGCCCTTGCCTTTGGATCTATCACATGAGTAAGCATAAGGGAAGTTGTTTTCATATTAATTGGATGATATGTTTGTTGCATTGGGTTTATGATTACACTTAGTACTTTGGTGATGCAATATGCATATTAGAGTAGGATGCATTGCATGTCAACTTTTGCATAGCTAACATCATCATATGATATTATCAAGTTAGGTTAAATTCATTTAGATTAAATTGCATTTAGAGTAAATTTTATTTCTTGTTAATTTTATGGCCTAATATCAAGCATGGGTAATCATAAGACACCACAAAAACATGTTGCCTAGTGCACTTGGTCTTTGATATGTGCAGGTAACACGTCTGTGGTTCCAAGGGATTGATGGTGTTCTCATGACCTCCCCCTTCAAGTACGTTCGTGCACTCTTTTGCAAGATCATGTCCAAATTGGAGACAAATGTTACCCACCACTCGTGGGTAATATCCACAGATGAAATTTTTTCTCCTATATGGTCCTCGACCGATAGCCAGCAGCCCCTTGTAGCCACCACATAGCATGTGCCACTATCTCTTCCACCTGAGCTAGCCATATGCTCCCTTGCCCATCTGATCCAGGGCAATGCGACAAAATGTAGCAGGGTCCAATGGTGCATAGAGATGTGCTGTAATGACCCAACTTGAGTCATTGATTATTAGCATGCTTACGAGACGTGTGTATGATAGCTACATACACATGCATCACAGGCATTGCACTAGTATACATACTAATTTAATCATATAAATGTCTATGAAAGAAAATGAATTAGTTTTTAAGAAAGTATTAATTAATACCTTATTTATTAAGTAGAACAATAAAATATATTTATTTATTTTATTAATAAAATTTTATTTAAATAATAAATAATCATTGACCATGCAAGTAGTTGACGGGAGCCTTGTTGTGTCCGATCGAGGCCTACATTATGGGTAGATGGACTTCGGAACTCGCTTGAGACAACGCTAAAAGATTCAATGAATCAGGACCATCAAGGGATTCCCAATGGAGAAGCAAGCTTGATATGAATTGGAGCAAAGAGGAGGTGAGGTTTCTGTAGGGAAGGAAGAAAGTTCATATATAAACACACACCTAGGGAGTTAAGCAGGGGGGGAGACATTTGCCTCTACTTCAATAAGGCTTGTTGGGATCTTGCATGAACAGGGGATACCATGTATAGTTGAGGCAGTTTTCCAGTGGGTATCACAGCTTCAAAAATTGTATTCGCACATTACCGAGGGTGCGGATGGCAAACTTAGTGGTGATGATTAGCTGGAGCAAGATAAATGTGCATACACTGAGTCAGTCGCGGGCATCAGACATGTGTCTAGTAGCAACATTCAGGGATTAACTATATGGCACGTGGGGTTCCTAGTGGACATTGATACTACACAGTGGCAGACAGCAAGAATTGGAAGCGATGGGCTTTCAATTTGGCTTTGGGTTCCAAGGATCCAATGGGGTAGTAGACCACTTTTCTCCAGAGGGATCACAGAGATGACAGTGATAGGACGACATCTCCCTTGGAAGGTTAGGTTGGGGGTCGTCAGGATTATCACTCTGGGACGAGGAGAGCTTTCCCTACTATTGTTTCAGCTAGAGACTGGACGAGGAGAGCTTTCCCTACTACTGTTTCAGCTAGAGACTGGACGAGGATTGGTAGATGATGGCTTTGATGGGATGCTCTGGAAGGATCGTCTTCAGCACTATAGAGTTTTCCTTTATTGGGGTTGTGACAGAGGATTACGAGAGTGGATGGATCTGCAGGAGCACGAGGGGATCGCAGTTATGCCTAGACTGGCACAACGCCTACACGTTGACCACACTTCTAGATTAGTATGGGGCCATGGAAGCTACAAGGAAAAGCAATTGGCTCATAGACTTAAAAAAGAGGGTTCCCACCAAGGAAGGGCGTCCAAGTATTATGTTGGGTCTCAGTTTGGCAGCAAGCATGATACCTCTCAAGGACTTCCTGAGATGGGATAACACTTCACAGGGGTGGTCCTATGACTAGCGAGATGTGCTTGGCCCCCACAGATACTAATCCATCAAATTCCAAGAGGGAAGGATACAGTATGAGTACTATGGCCAATTGACCATAGTCAGAGTGGCGCAGTGTCAATATGGTGGTATCCTTTTGAGATTAGCATGGGACCTCGATATTACAGGGTTTGGAAGTTCAACCACCTTTAGGGACGAGTTGGTCTCTATAGTGGGAGGTCAAGCACATCTTTCGTGCAGGTTCAATTTGATGGAGAGTATTTGGACCCCTAGAGATTCGTCAATGACTCAATGGCACAATTGGGACCTTGGTATTGTTCGCAATGATAGTTGGGTCAGCGGGGAGATGAGGACAAGCAGTTTTTTGCGACAAGGATTGTAATGTCCCCAATTTCGATTTTCCCATCTAAGGAGGTCAACGAAGATTTTGTGGGTGGTGCTAAGCATAGCACAATTTTGAAATTTAGGCATTGGAGACAATTTTGATATGGGAGGCATGAGGACTTAGGAGAATAGGAGAAATTTCAGCCTTGGTGGAATGTGGGGACCACATAAAGGAGTCAATTCGGCCCTTGGAGATAATTCACACTTGTGGAAGAAAGAGAAAGAAAAGGGGGGCTGCAAGTTAGTGGAAAATTGGGTCCACCAAGAGAAAGAAGGCCATATTCTATAAATAAGGAAAGGAGGCCTCCATTTTGTATCTTTTCACAATCTAACTTGAACACAAGTTTTCTTGAATTGTTTAGCCAAGTAAGCCAATGTTGTTTAGCACAAGGAATTCCCAAGCGGGAATTCCAGCCTCTCTTTCGATGGACTTCGAGTGCCACCCTAAGAGGGAATTTCTGAATTTAGTGGGAAGAAATTGTGTTGGAGTTCGTGGGACAACTCAACTCATTCTTCAACCAGTTCGAACTTCCAAGAAGACGTAGGAGCAAAATCATACCACTGAGCTGAGGAAGTTTCAAGGGGTATTTTGTGTTTTGTTTTGTAGCATCGGATGTGTTTTAGCCTTGAAATTTTGTGGAGGCTAGAATGCATGAGATCTCCAAAACCCAAAAATCGTTTCTGGAAATTATGCCTAGAAATGACTTAATTAGATTATTAGTTAGTTTTTAAATATTTCCTAAGTTAGGGAATATGAATAATTAATCAGAATTAATTAAGTTATGGTGTGAATGTTCTAGAAACTCACACGGATCGACTTCAAGTTAATCTTAGCCATCGATTAAGATTTAATCTTGGTCGTTGGAGTCCCAACAGAGGATTATAAGAAGAAGTTGATGGGGCTTGGAGAAATCACTTGTGCAGTTTGATTTCATGAGCAAACCATTTCCCTGATTAGTAGCAGTCAGTTGCCGGAGAGAGAGCTAGACAGATCGAAGCAGTGAGAGAGGGGCAAAGACAGTCAAGCCGTAGGAAGGATTCTATATCCGATGAGGGCATTTGCAGAGAGTAAGAAAATCCACAATGAGGCTGAGGCAAAGCAGTACAATAGCCTCTAGAGGCAAAGTCGAATTGCTAGGGAGAAGCAGAATTTCAGTGCCAAAAGCTGGGTAGAGGTTCCAAAGGCCAAGAGAGATGTTTTCCCAGACAACAGCTGATCAGACAGCTTGAGGATAATTTGTTCCAAGATGAGAGCAGCATCAACTGTGCTAAGGTGATGCAGTGACTGCATAGAGGCAGTTTGGACAACTCAATTTGAGCTGAAGTTAGTTCTGAGATTTGCCATGGAGTGAGAATTTCTCCTCTCTAGATTTTCTTGTCAATATTTCTTTGTATTATTGCCACTTCCGGCATGCAGTTGTACGAGGATTATTTCACTAATGCATAATAACAAAACCCTCACCTGCTGCACCAATCTTCCCGAGTTGGGTTTTTCCGGGGACATTTGTCCAAAAAAAATTGTCATTTTATGTGTGTGTGCTAGTATTTCTTCCAATGTTTATTTCTTCCGCAATTTCCTTGTGTAGGTTTCAGTGTGATTAATTCAATAATTGTTGTAGCACACAGTAAATAAATCGTTAAAAATTAATTTAACAATTAGGAGAATTATTTCCAATTGCTGCAATAGGAATCAGGTGTCGGATTTTTCACATTTTGGCCAGAGCATTTAGGAGAAATTTCACTAAGGGTGGACCAACAATTGTGGAGAATTTTAGGGCTAGAAGTTGTTGTTCCAGGGAGAGCCAATTCATCATTTTGGCCCTGCGCAGAAGTGTCACTAAGCAAAATTCGTGGGTTGGATTCTTCTCTCTTGTGCCGGATTTGAGAAGAGATTTATCTCAATTCTTCCAAAGGGAAATTACAAGGCCATTCTACCGCTGATTGACAAGGGATAAGTGACATATTCAACAATTGTAGTTTGTAGGGGACGCAATTTCTACCAGGGAGGACCTAGCACCAAATTTGGGTAGTTCCAGGAGGTCAGAATTAGCCCAAATCCTTTTTGGGTTTTGTTGGACTAGCCTCAAAGACTATACTCGTAATTTTGCAAAATGTTGGGAGGAGTGTTGGTGCCCCAAACAGTGGAATTATTTGGCAACCAGTTGGGAGGAGTGAGCTTAAATTTTGGGTCCCAAGTGGTCAGTAAAATTTGCCCAAACCCTTCATGAGTTTTTTCTGGGTTTGTGGTGGACAGCCCAAGATTAATTTGGTAGAATTTTATGAACACGTTTGGAGGCTCAAACCGGGGTTTCTTCCAACCAGTAGTTGCAAAAATCCTTGGGCCAACACAGTACATTGAGGAGAAGTATTTCCTTTGCGTCCGGGCAGCATTTTTCTCACCTGGAATTGTCTAGCTTGCTTTGGCAAGCCCAGGTGCACACATTCCATGCATTGTACACACTTCTATATAATATAATGGCTCATTTTTGGCATAGTTGTGGTGCAATTTATGGGTGTTAATTGTTGTTTAAATATTTTTGTGTGGTATGTGTATTTTTCTTTGTTTATCGTTGTCATTTCCTTTTTGGAACATTACAATAAAAAGTACTCACAAAATATCCAAGAACAAGACTTCATTATCCCAAAATGATGTCTTCACAACAAGAACTAGTTTCCAATAACCAAATATCCACAAAATATCACATCTCCACAAAGTAGCGAAGTACAAAAGACTAGACCCAAAATATCTAAGAGGCTGATTTCTCCACAAGTGATGATGAACAAATGATTGAGATGACTCTCTATTTATATGGGGTCTACCTTTCTTAATTTCTAGCTAAGATCCCCCACACAATTTTTTTTTATTGAACACAAAGTAAATTAAGGTTACAAGCCAACTAACTTGCTTTACAACATAAGATGCTAATATAAGCCCACACATGTGAGTCGTAGGCCTAAAAATATGATGATGTCACGCCATTTTTGGGATTGAAATGCTCCATCAATGGAAAGACAAGGATGAAAATGCTTCCAAGCATCATGATCATCCTCCATATGAGGAAAATCCCCAAATCATGCATCAAAGTGACTCCAAGGGTCCAAAATCCAAATATGGATGCCACAAGTCATCGCCATGGGTGAAGTAAGCAATGTAGTGCCTCTTCTCTCCATGACCATCATCACATGCCATGACCATCCAAGCTAAGAAGACTAGCCATGATTGTCTACCATCAAGCATATAGGATACACTTGTACACTTCATCTCACATGGCCTTACATCGCTATAAATTGCACACATTTGGGCTTACAAATGGCATGGTCAAAAGTTTCGGGGTACCCCTAATGAAAGAGGGCTAACAAGATCAGTGTGATGGAATTTTGTTGGATACTAACCCTCCAATTGCACAAATGCTATTGAGGGTTAATATTGGTTTTTGGTAGCATCGAATGTGCTCTAGCCATGAAAATTAGTGGAGAGGCTAAGGCACATGAGTTCTAAAGAACCCAAAAACCGTTTGGTGAAATTCCACCCGGATTGTATTTTATTAAAATAATTAATATTTTTAATGGGGTTCCTAAGTCTAAACTTAGGAAAATTAAAGTACTAATGGGTATTAATCAAAATTTGGGTGAGAATGTTCTAGAAAGCGGTTCAAGTCAAGTTTTTAACCTTAGTCATTGATTAGAGACTTAATCTCGGCCATTGAAAACTCAACGAGAAAAGTATAATAAGGAGGCTTGGGGTTCATTCAGAAATACACAGAGAGAATGAATTGATCTAGATTTCGATTTCTGGGGCTAGGAAGCTAAGAAATTCAAACTAAGTGATCATTCTGCAGCAGAGAAGTAGGGATAGTTTGGGAACACTAGGCAGAGAGGCGAAGAGCCACTAGTGGAGGCAGTGCAACACCTAGAGGGATTGACGTTGGGCCAATCTGGGCACACACAGTCTTGATGCAAAGCCAGAATGGCCAACGCAGAAGTGAGCTTCCCTAGCACATAAATCTGGAACTATTGGGGAGCTTCTGGAACAGCCAGAAGAGATTGACGCAAAATTTCCAAGAGGCAAAAGAGACTACACATAGCTGACATAGAGCCTATAAGGTTAACGCAAGGGCTACGCAATGCCAACCCAAAGATAGCCGGGGGTTTGCCAGTTCTGCTGCCGAATTGACCAGAATCTGTCGGGTGAAGTGAGGTAATCTCACTCAATTTTCCGCCATTATATTTTTCTTTGTAACTGGATTGCCTGGAGGGTATCCAACATTGTATTCAGAACTACTACTTAATAATATAAAACCCTCAAAGTTGTCGCACCGGTTTTCCCGCATTGGATTTTTCTCCAAGGACTATTTTGTCCAAAAGTAACGGTGTCCTATGTATCTTGTTCTTTGCTCAGTTTCTTGTTTCAAGTAATCAAATTAAATTGGTGTAGGTTGTAGAAGTAATTTAATTCAGTATTTTTCAGAAAGTAACTTGATAATGTACATTAAAATCAAGTAGGAAAGTAAATTCAATTTTTCTACAGCAGGGGTTC
>APFE030426918.1:271485-284446 GCA_000404065.3 Pinus taeda | reverse complement strand
TGCTGCAATATGTCTCTATCTTCTTTCAAATTAGAAACTCCTTTTACAATGGTCTTGTACTAGTGCAGTCCTTTACCAGTACGCAGGCTGCAACCTGTAGAGAGCTACAACTCTCTCTCGTTTTCCAGTCTCTCCTGGAAAGGAGCTACACCCCCTACCTCTTTTCTTTCAAGGACCACTTTTCATAAATTTTCAAACTGGATCCATAAACATCAAATGATCATCAAGTACTAGTAAGTCACCCAGATAACCAGATCCACAATAATAGTAAACTAAACTGAGAACACCTTATCAACAAAAAATCAGTCAACAAAATATCTTAAGACAAATACGCAATTTCCTTTTCTCTGGCCTGCGTCGCTATGCACTTCACCTTCTGTGGCGCCATGCACCTCCGCAGCTGTGCCTTCTGTGGTGCCGCATACCTCCGCAGTTGCACCTTCTGTGGCGCCGCGAACCTCCGTAGCTACGCCTTTTGTGGCACCTCCACACTGCGCCTTCGGTGCCGCCTCTGTGGCGTCTCCTGTGGTGCCTCCTCACTGCGCCTTCTCTAGCGTCTCTGCACTGCACCTTCACACTGCGCCTTATATGGTGCCTCCGCACTGTGCCTTCTCTGGCGCCTCTGTGGCATCTCCGCACTACGCCTTCTGTGGTGCCTTCGCACTGCGCCTTCTGTGGTGCCTCCACACTGCGCCTGCTGTGGCGCCTCTGTGGCGTCTCCACACTACGCCTTTATGGCACCTCTGTGGCATCTCCGCACTACGCCTTCTGTGGCACCTCTGTGGCATCTCCGCACTGTGCCTTTTGTGGCGCCTCCGCACTTTCGCAGCTGCAGCGCTCGAGAGATCACCCTTCGCAGATTCGCTTGCCACTTCACTTTCATATAGATCGAACTTTTGAAACAATAACCCAATATTTCAGATCTTACGATATTCAACCCAAAAGCATACACAAGCCAAATGATATCCTTTTCTTTATATAGGTAAGCTCTTCCTCAAATCATGGACCAATACCACGGGCCAAAACCATAATAACACAATACCGTCAGCTAAATACCAAGGGTTAAACATAAGGAACCCCATGTGTGCGCGCTTTAATGCCTTGAAGTGTGTGCACTGGGGGTACGCACCTCATGAATGGGTAAAATACCAAGGGTTAAACATATGGAACCCCACGTGTGCACGCTTTACTTCCTTGAAGTGTGTGCACTGGGGGTACGCACCTCATGAATGGGTAGCCTGCGTGTCTGGACACAGTCCCTACACGGCGTACCTGCGGGTACGCATCTTCTGAATTGTTCTCCTCCGTACTTCTTAAGTCTCATCCTATTGAGAGCCATACCATGGGTGTTGCCATCAAGTACAACATATGTAACATATAACCATACCAGAAACATAATGCCAATAGAGAGCTTCTGAGAGATGATGTAATCAGTTGACCTTGTTCCTTTAGGTAGTGAATTAACACTTTTAGGGACTTAGGAGCCCTCAGTTTATGGACATTTATGATTGGGGGTTGAAGTGCCTAAAAATGTATATAACAGTAGGTGACGGAGATAACATGAGGAGCACTAAAGGATATGTATTTACTCTAGGTGGAACAACTATTAGTTGGGTTTCAAAAATCCGAAGTGTTGTTGCACTTTCAACAATAGAAGCAGAGCATGTTACTACTACAGAGGCTAGTAAAGAAATAATTTGGTTACAAAGGTTTATGGGTGAATTAGGCAAGGGGCATGATATGGGCACGTTATACAGTGATAGCCAAAGTGCCATTCATCTTGAAAATAACTCAACATTTTATTCCAAGAACAAACACATATAGCTCAAGTACCATTTCATATGATCAGTGTTGAAAGATGGAGAGTTAAAGCTGGAAAAGATACACACTATCCCAAATCCTGCAGACATGCTAACAAAAGTTATAACCAAGGAGAAACTAAGAATATCCTTAGTTTCAATTGGCCTTCAAGGATGACGATGAAGATGAGAAACAACCAGGTTTAAAGAGGATTCATTGTCCAACAAATGAAGCAATGATGGAGTTGTTATAATCATTCTCCAAGTGGGAGATTGTTAGGTGTGGAACATGATTATTTAGAGGTCTTTGTTTCAGCCGAATGTATACCCCAGGAAGTTTATACACCCATCCATGTAGGGCAGTTCGGGGGGGTTGATCCCCCCTGGCTGGGGGTTTGGGGGCCAGTGGCCCCCCCAGTGGGGGCTTCAAGGGCAATGCTGCCGAAGCTAAAAATAGATGTAAAATTTCCTTGTAAAAGTATAGTAATTTCTAGTCAATCTAGGTCATTCATTAGGTGGATGATCTAATTGTAGAACTTATGTTTAGTTTATGTTTTTTTTCCCTAGAAGGCAACCCCTCTCTTTTTAAGAGGGAATTGTATTGATGTTTTGAAACAGATGTGTATTTTCCGAGCAAGAAACGGAGAGGTGAGATTGTGAGAGAAAACAAAGGATATTACAGTGGATCTGGTATAGGTTGTGTCTCTTCATTTTGCTGGATAATGGAAAGGAAGGACTAGTTGTTCAGGGTGGATGTAGCCCAAACTGGGTGAACCACACATATCTGTGTCTCTTTGGTTTTATGCATTTTATGTGTTTATATTTATGCAATATTCTATGTGTTCCATTGCTCTATAATATATTATTTTCTAACACATTGTAACTAGCTATTAATATCACCATACAAAGGTTGGAGAAGTTTCTCATAATAACCTAAATCTGTTCTCCATCCTCTCCCAATTTGCTACAATATGAGAATCATTTAGGAAGAGAAAATCCTCTACTGTTGGTCTCATTATTACTATAATCAACAAAAGTTTCAACAAAACATAGTTCCCCATTCTTTTATGAATGTCCTTAGAAATCACGTCAAGTGTTGGATTTGATAGCAAATTTTCAAGGAAAATATATTGGATGAAGCGAAAGAATTTTTGGAGAACATGGAACTCACCAGAAATGTTCCATGCACTTATCCATAAACGACATTAATTATGGGCTTTGGAAAGAGAAGCAAAGTGGATGACACTTATATCCTTTTCACTGAAATGAAAATGGATGTAGAACCTAGTTTCTCCACTTACAATATTATGATTGATATCTTATGCAAGGAAAATATACTAGATAATGCTTAGAAAGTGCTGGAGACAATAGCACATGTAAGATTTTTGCAAATTCAATGACAATTAACATCATGATTGATAGGTTCTGTAAGATTGAAAGGTTGGATGATGCCTGAAACCTTTTTGATAGTTTAAGAGAAAAGGCTTGTAGGTGAAATGTAGTAACATATTGTTATCTAATTGATTCTATAGGCAAGGAACACATGGTTAATGAAGCATACATGCTATTTGAAAGGATGTTGGATGATGGTCATGCACCAAACTATATTGTGAATGCATCTCTTGTTAAGAACTTTTTCAAGTGGGGTAGCAAAGATGATGGCAATAAAATCTTAAAGAATAAGATTCGTAGAGGCTACACACCAAATATAACACTTTATAATGTATATCTGAACTATCTTCCTAGGGCAGCATAGATTGACAAGGCCCACTAAATTTTTGAAGAAATTAAAGAGCATTGATAATGTTCCAGATGTTTGTAGTTACTCTACACTAGTGCATGGTCTTATAAAGACTTGTGAACCACAAAAAACATACAATTTGCTTTATGCAATGAAATAAGAAGGTTGTGAACTTGATACTCTTGCATATAACACCACCATTGATGGTTTTTGAAAGTCAAGAAAGGTGAACAAAGCCTTCCAACTCGTTCAATAAATGAGAATAAAGAGAAATTCTTCTAATGTTGTTTCTTGTGGAGCACCTATTGATGGACCTGCAAAGGTTGATTAACTAGATGAGGTATACATGCTTTTTGAGGAATTTCAAAGGAATAATTTTGAATGTATTTGTTTATAGCAGTCTTATAGATGGGTTTGGAAAGGTAGGAATAATAGATGAGGCATAATTGATTATGGATGAAATCATCCAGAAAGCCTTGAACCCAAATGTATATACATGGAAATGTCCACTTCACGCTCTCATCAAGTTAGACGAGATAAATGAGGCATTTGTATGCTTTTGGTCAATGAAAGAATTTAGGTGCTCTCGAAATGTTGTGACTTATAGTATTATTATATATGGCCTTCACACAGTGTGGAAATTTAACAAATTTTTTGTGTTTTCGTAAGAAATAAAAAATCTTGGCCATACCCCTAATGTGATTACATACACCACTATGATTCATGGTCTATCTAAGTCTTGGAATATAACATGGGCCTCTGATTTATTTGAGGAATTAAAAGCCATAGACCATAAGTCTAATTGTGCATGTTATAATGGCCTTATAACTGGGCTGAGAAATGCAAACAAATCACTGGAATATTTTTGGGTTTTTGAAGAAACACGATTGAATGGATGTAAAACATGTGTTAAAAGTTGTATTATTCTTCTTGATGCCATCCAAAGGGCTGAAAATATTCAGTAGGATGCCATTGTAGTTTTTTTTAGCAGAATTAGAAAAATATCAGGATGCTTCAAGATATTTGTAATCCTCGATTACATGAAGGTGAAAAGGAACATATATTATCAGGCCATAGTGGAATGTATAGACTTTCTTTCCATTAAACATATTCATGTCATGCTTTCTTCTAGGTTATTGTTTTCTAATTCTTACTTGAGCTTCTTGAAATTCATTTTTTGGGAAATTTGTTTTCCAATTATTGGTTTTTTCACAAATGTCAACACCAGTTGAAGGGTTGCATGGCTTAGCAGTTGACGATTCAATTATTTTCATTGTTGAAGGGAAATCATGAAAATATACATGTGCAGGATCCCAAGTCCAGAACTAAATATTTGATCTCCAAATGTCTAAAATAACATTGTTTTTTCTTTTTTTGTTAAAAAACATAGAGAAGCTACAGGTCCTAGAAGAGTTTTATACACTGGGAGTTTGGACATGCATGATTTAAACTTGTTATCATCTATTACAACATTGGAAAATTTTGAAAGAGCAAACTAATATTCTAATGTTGAAATTGGGCTTTGAATTGAACATGTTTCAAGAAATTTATATTGGTGAGCATGATGTTGCTATTTGAATTTCCTTTCAATGTGATCTAACAGGAAGTCTATAACTACCATCACATGATAACCTCATGATGTTGGGTCTAAATCCTCATTTTAACTTCTAAGCTCCTTCCTCTATCTATTATGGAAATAATTATATGATAAAATTTATTTTAAGAACCTACATGAATTTTTTTATTTAAGAACCTAAGTAATAAAACAGTAAAGTTTTGTAAATTGATGCATGATTCAGCGAGTTTGCTTATATTGTTGGCAGGTGAATACGGAGCTTATCATCAAATATAGTAAGTAGAAAAAATCATCTTTGTCGTTTGTGTCTATGGCTATTGCATTAGTTTGTTTACATTCTAATTTTTATTTTTGTTTCTTTCCAAGTCTTAAGATTTATCTTCTCTTAACTTTATCCTGAGTAAAATGCAACTATTTTCCTCTTTATCTATATAAGGAACCATGGGAATACATGCCCACTCTACAACTGAGTCCCTTGATTCCATCTCCTACATCAAATTGATTGCTGCAATTTATTTGGGCCATATCTTGTCGGTTATGATATATTTCTTGGAGACAGATATTATGGCCATTAGATAAATCTATAGTTGTGCCATGACTTGAAAGGGATTTTTTTTCACCCACACCCAAAATTTCTTTAACTGATTCCTAGGTTAATAAAGAGTGTTGGCCATTACATCCACTACTAAAACATATGTTCCATGTTGTAGTTTCTTCAACTTTCACTCCTTTGAACTCCATTAATGGACTTACCTTTGCCATGTTGTGATCTTGAAAGGATGCCTCTAAGAGTCAAATTAAAACAAAAAGGAAGAAGTATGGCTCCTCTTCCAGTCTAGAAATTAGTTCTAGAGCAATGCATCATATTGGCCCTTCCTCAAGCTCTACACCCTGAACACCATCTACTCAGACACCTAGTGATGTGTTTTCTATGGCAAGTACATTGCAGCACAACATTAGCCCCTCAAAGCCTCTACTTATGTATGGATCATATGGGAAACTTTCTTCCCCATCCAACCAATTAGTAAGGATACTAAAATCTATTTACAGTTATGTAAATACAATTACTAATCATAAACTGAAACTTCTTTAACAGGCTTCCTAGCAAAGTTCTCTAAACATTGTTGCATGCAGTCTCAAGAGCACTCCATTTTGGAAGTATCATGATACAAATTTTAACTGCAACTTAATATGGATCACTTTGGGGAGGATGGATCATTGGATGACAATGTGGATTTATTTTTTCAGGATGATACAAATGTAGGAGATCTAGCTGTGAGATGCATGGAAGTCACTAAAGGTATGGGAAAAAGGTCCAAGCTAGAGCTGTACAAGTAGGGATATTACCACATCACTACAAATGTTGCATGAAGCAAGAAATAGAGAGACTATTTGTAAATATTATATCATTATTTGAGGTTCTACTAGTATTTGTTGGCATCCTTTGGCTTCAATGCAATATTATAAATACTAATCATGTCAACACATAAACACATTGTTTTAACTTACAGGGTTTTCCTTTAGTGAGTTTGGTTGTCTTTGAGCTAGTCTGAGTAAAGGTGTAAGTTGTGACTTCTCTTGTGATGGTAAATTAATAGCCAGTGTTGGACCCTGAGAATAAGGTAAGGAATGGATTCCATATACAATTCATGATGGTTGTAATATATTTGTTGGATTGTTGGGTTTTATTTTCATGAGAACTTGGAGGAAAGTATTCGACAAGATTAGGTTATTGAATGCTTTGTTAACAAGACAAGAGAACACGGTTATGCATAGTTGCATTGTGGCCTATTATAGCAATGCCTATAGAGGTATGCCATTGGGCTTACCAAACTCATTCATATTAAGATTATATTTTTGTTGAGCACATGTAGTTTTAAGTAACTTAAGATAATGGTGAAAGAATTTTTTAGGCTCATGATAACCTTTGTTCATTGAAGCTCTCAAGTGGATTTTGATTCTATTTGATGGAAATGAGTAAGAAGACATATGAAAAAGCATGAATTAATGGTGAAGGGAATCCTAACAATACCATAAAGCAGCCCAACATTGGCTGGATGGTTGGCTTCCTTTCCCTAGTCACTTTCAGTGGTATTTTACTTTTGGTTCATTTAAGAAAGATGATTATTACTGGCCATTAACTTAGTTTCCACAACATGTTAATGTTGGTTATGAACACATATCCAACATTAACATGTTCATGTTCATGTTATGTTAATTTTGGTTATTGATTTGGGCCATATCTTGTCTATTATGATATATCTCATGCAGAAAGATATTATGGCCATTGGATAAATCTATAGTTGTGCCAAGACTTGAAAGGGATTTTTTTTCACCCACACCCAAAATTTCTTTAACTAATTCCTAGGTTAATAAAGAGTGTTGGCCATTGCATCCACTACTGAAACATATGTTCCATGTTGTAGTTTCTTCAACTTTCACTCCTTTGTACTCCATTAATGGGCTTATCTTTTCCATGTTTTGATCTTGAAAGGATGCCTCCAAGAGTCAAACTATAACAAAAAGGAAGAAGTATGGATCTTCTTCCAGTCTAGCAATTAGTTCTATAACAATGCATCATATTGGCCCTTCCCCAACCTCTACACCCTGAGCACCATCTACTCAGACACCTAGTGATGTTTTTTCGATGCAAGTACATTGCAACACAACATTAGCCCCTCAAAGCCTCTACTTATGTATGGATCAGATGGGAAAATTGCTTCCCCATCCAACCAATTGGTAAGGATACTAAAATCTATTTACAGTTATGTAAATACTTTTACTAAGCATAAATTGAAGCTTCTTTAATAGGTTTCCTAGAAAAGTTCTCTAAACATTATTGCATGCAGTCTCAAGAGCACTCCATTTTGGAAGTATCATGATAAAAAATTTAACCGCAACTTAATATGGATCACTTTGGGGAGGATGGATCATTGGATGACAATGTGGATTTATTATTCATGATGATACAAATGTAGGAGATCTAGCTGTGAGATGCATGGGAATTACTAAAGGTATGGGAAAAAGGTCCAAGCTAGAGCTGTACAAGTAGGGATATTACTACATCACTACAAATGTTGCATGAAGCAAGAAATAGAGAGACTATTTGTAAATATTATATCATTATTTGAGGTTCTTTTGATATTTGATGGCATCCTTTGGCTTCAATGGAATATTATAAATACTACTCATGTCAACACATAAACACATTGTTTTAACTTACAGTGTTTTCCTTTAGTGAGTTTGGTTGTCTTTGAGCTAGTCCGAGTAAAGGTGTAAGTTGCCACTTCTCTTATGATGGTAAATTAATAGCCAGTGTTGGACCCTGGGAAGAAGGCAAGGAATGGATTCCATATACAATTCATAATGGTTGTAATATATTTGTTGGATTGTTGGGTTTTATTTTCATGAGAACTTGGAGCAAAGTATTCGATAAGATTAGGTTATTGAATGCTTTGTTAACAAGACAAGAGAACACGGTTATGCATAGTTGCATTGTGGCCTATTATAGCAATGCCTATAGAGGTATGCCATTGGGATTACCAAACTCATTCATATTAAGATTATATTTTGTTGAGCACATGTAGTTTTAAGTAACTTAAGATAATGGTGAAAGAATTTTTTAGGATCATGATAACCTTTGTTGATTGAAGCTCACAAATGTATTTGGATTCTATTTGATGGAAATGAGTAAGAAGACATATGAACAAGTAGGAATTAATGGTGAAGGGAATCCTGCAAATACCATAAAGCAACCCAACATTGGCTGGATGGTTGGCTTCCTTTCCCTAGTCACTTTCAGTGGTATTTTACTTTTGTTTCATTTAAGGAAGATGATTATTACTAGCCATTAACTTAGTTTCCACAACATGTTAATGTTGGTTATGAATGACATTGTTAGATTATTTGAATTTAGCAGACTATACTAGTTTCAACTACTGATTATTAAAAATAAGCTCACTTATCCAAGTGGTACTGTAACAAATATGCTCATCAATGGTTTCCACACACTTGAGGGAGAAAAACTAGCAAGGTAAGGTTTATATAAGTTTTATCATTTCTCATCTAATGGGGAATTTGGTATATATTAATATAGAGAGGTTTTTGTCCTGCTTTTTCAAAATCCCTCTTAGTGCTTAATATATTAATATATTTGGAGTTAAGATGGATTCATATCTTTTCCAATTGTTCATTGTGATTAATAAAAGTCAATTTTAACATGAATCCTTATAGAGAAGTTAGAAGTAGCATGTGTTTATGAGATTGAAAATGAGTTAAATCCCTTTGTCTAAAGAAAGTGTTTAAGTCACATGATTAATCATCTGATATTTTTTATGCCATTATTGATCTAGATGCAGGAAACAAATTAGACTCTTTTTTAAATACTTCATATTCAGTTTCCTCTGTAGATTTTTTCTAGTCATTCTTCACTGGTGGTGATAATTGTAGCTTCGTAAATTTCCCTTCCTTTGGCCTAAAAACTTGGAAACAAAGGTAAATTTTTTGATTACAAAGTTGATCAAAACTATTTCCGAATTGGGCTTTATGTAGTATGTGATATATGTTACCCATTGCATTTTTTACCTTGATTTGAGCACAACATACGTGGTATGATCTAACCAAATATTGCCAATATAACATTGCTTAATGGAGCGTCGAATTCGTGGCGTCTCAGGTGGACTTAACAAATTTCCTGCAGCATAGGATTCTCCATCATGTATTGAAGCTTTTGCTAAAAGTAAACCAAAAACATGAATGAAATGAATGATAGAAGAAAAATAATTTGAACAAAGTTTTCATGATGCAGTGTGCTCTAACACAGATTCTTGGTGATAGTCTCATATTCACTGGAATGAGTGCTTGTATTCAAAGGTTTAATGCTTTTTGGTAGGATGATCTATCCTTGGCTGTTGATTTTACAGAAAGTGAAGTTCTTTGATGTTAGATATATTTCCTGAACATCAAAATGGATATTTCCATAACATCGTCTACTCTAGAATCGAAAGCAAATCAATTTAGGACTATTGAGAAATCAAAAGTTGCATAGTGCTCAACCAATTTTCTTCAATTTACTGATTTATATCTTTTATAGTCCTAGCCTTGACTTTGAACCAGAAAATGTTCCTGACAGAAAAAGGATTTATAACTCAACGATGATGGTACATGATAGAGATGACATGGAATATGATGGCCATCCTTATCTTGATTGTAGATTTTTGAAATGTTCTAGAATCTAATGAACAAGAGAGAGGTCAAATAATTGACTTCATTCCTTTCCATTAGATTCCATATTATTCTCAAAATATGCAATCTAGTTAAGTTACGTTGGAACAAAGGATGACTTGTGGTGTTACTTAGTATACTTTATAAAATGTTTTAAAGTGGTCTGTAAAGATATGGACTCAACTTTCCAAGATAGTCTTCCCAGTCGATAGGGAAAGGAGCATTTCATGATTTTCATGATAAGGATGAGGCCAAAATTTGAACCAAGGAGGGTGTGTTGGATTGTTTTAACGGTGTTATAGGATTGAAGCAAGGGTATGTATTCTTCCTAATGTTGTTCTAGCTATATATCAACACTAGAGAAATGGATCAATGGGAAAGCATGGAAGGGCTAACCATCGTAGTAATATTAAAAATATTATTGTGTGAAGATGATGCCATCTTAGTAGCAAGCACATTCGAAAGCTTAATAGAGCACCTCATAGCACTAGAAGCTTTCTTCTTGGGAAGTTGATATAGATAAACGAATGTTGTTAAATTCATACTCGCTTGCACTAGAAGCGTTAAAGTTGTTGACTATTTATAGACAAGGAGTGGCTAATGTGCGTAGAAAATATCTCCTATGTAAGATCATCAAGGAATTCCTTCATAGGATGAAAAACAAATGGGAGATAAAATGAGCAAAATTAATCAAAATTTTACTCATTGTCATGCGGAAAGAGTTATTTTTGTGGACAAACCTAACCTCCCTAGGAGTCTAAGACTCTCTAGTGACAAACAAACCAAACAAGAGCAATCCTTCTCTAAACACACATTATTCTATGAGAGATCAAGTGTTTTCCGATCTTACCTTAGGTCCAACGCTTGTTGTAGCATTCCAGCCTTGCTGATCCAGATGAGCTCCTCCTTCACTTTAAGACCTGCATATACTAACAAAGCAAACGAATACATAACACCTGAATATTCATCATAAAACAAAGCATATTCATCACATTGACCAAGGAGTACATGAAATAATTCATTAACAACAAATCATTGAGAAGAATGGACTTATTTGTATTAAGGAAACAAAAAAGGACCCATTACAACCTGAGCCTTGGTGTTGTGCAAGCTCCTCCCAGGGTCCAACAAGAGATTTCCTCTACTTTGACAAGCTCACCCACTCCCAATATGGCAACAAGGAAGGATAGTGATCTCTCCTCACAAGTCAACAATGGAAGTCCTAATTCCAGCAGCATTTACCCTTTTAGAATGTTCAGCTTTCAACTTCCCCTCCTCTGGCCCAATGCCTGTATTTATAGTATTCTAGAGGAGGTTATTCAGCTCCAACATCAATGGGATACTCCCTCTTTTGGATGGGGTAGCTCCTCTCTTGATGGGATAAGCTCCTCTATCATAGGGATGCATGAACCATCTGGAGGCGCTCAATACACGTCAAAAACTCTTCTAGAAGGCTCTAGAAGTGACCACAAGTAACTTTTTAAAGATGAAACTTGCGCCTTTTGACCTTTACAGGGGTACGCACCCAACCTTTAGCTTACAGAGCGTACAAGTACGCAGGTATAGTGTATTTGGAGTGCGTATACGTAGGAAAGGTAGAGAGAACCTGCGTACCCAGAGATAAACATGTTTTCAAGTGACTTTCTCTCTCTTTGAAGTTTTGACATGAAGAGCAAAGGTATGGGGCTTGACAAAGAGGACAATGTGGCTATTGATGAGGCCACATAGACTGCAAATAGTCAAGGTGACAGATTTCAGTGTAACAGATTGCCCCCTAAAGTACGAAGTCTGTAATAGATAAGGGTGTTAAGTCATATAGGAAGGGTGAAGTACTTTATCATTTCGAGGATCATCTTGCGGAGAGCCCGGTTGGAGCCTGCAATTTTCAACACAAAATACATGTAAAATATCATATCATACTGAGGTAGGCATTCCTATACTCAGATCAAAACTTTAACTATTGGACTAACTATTCTGGTACAAGAATGATTTCATAATACATCATAATCATAGACTCTCGTAGACACAGCATGGACGCAGCCATCTGTTTATGATTGGTCTACAACATAATGAATACAAAACTCCTCGCAGCCTGGATGGTGGAAACTAGATCCAGGGTCTTCATTTCTGTTCCCGAATTTGTACGATTCTAGCCATGTGAATGAATGAGTCGATGTCGAACATGGTAGAAACCACTTGATTACCGGTCAATGATATAAACCGTTAACAAGTGTGAGAGAAACCACCAATAATGTCAATGGTTCTCAAAAGTACCCAGCACAATCCATGAGATGTGAATAAATGGGTTGATGTCGAACATTTCATGGAATCCTTCGATCGCAAGTCAATGATGAAAACTGACGTCGAGGGCGAGAAACCTGCCATTGATGCATGCATACTTCAAGGTACTGACAATTTCCAAGTCAACTCTCTAGATAATGTGCTGATGTCGATAGAAAGTGACCCATCGCAGGCAAGCCCACAACACGAAATCATAGTTCAAGTTGAAGAAATGATGCTGTAAGGACCTCAAGGATGATAAAAATGGATGATAGGTATTTTGCAGTTGAATGTTTTGTTTGCAGACATCTTGAATACATAACGACACAACAGATGGCTTGG
>APFE030426918.1:217760-265801 GCA_000404065.3 Pinus taeda | reverse complement strand
TTCAATAATATATATAATTTTTTTCATTTAGGTTTTAATATTCAATAATATATAGCATGTCTTTATTTAGGTTTCAATAGTAATAGATTTACTTTTAAGTTTGATATGCACATTTAATTTGAAAATGACAAGTTTCTTATATTAAATTATATGTTTATCTATTTCAAATGTGATTAGTAACTCAAAGTCGAGATGAAGTCAAACTTAATTATATAAATAAACATGTTTCTTTTAAAATAGAATAGGGATTCCAAAATTTTAATCTAATTATTAATTATTATTACATTTATGGTAGGACTATTAAATATTCTATAAAAAAATTAGTACTATACACAAGTCAAACACTAAGATTTATGGGCAAGGTAGTTATGTTTTTTTTTCTTTTTAATTAGTTAAATTGATTAATTAACAAAATATTATATGAGCAAGTTTCATATGGAATGCATTATGTTTTCTTCAACATGTGATATTAAGAAGCCATGGCTCTAGCCCATGCTATTGTAACATACCCTATTTATAGATTAAGAAACTCCATAAAAAAGTGGATATAAATCTTGACGGATAAAAATCTTCTTCCATGCTTTCTGAAATGTATATATGTTTACCTTATAATAATAATAATAATGTGGTTAATTTCATAATTTCTCAAATTTTAACAAGGTAAGATGTATTATGAAGTAGATGTTTTGATGTTTATTTTGTATTGATAATTATTTACATTTACTAGTCATTTAATTTATATAATTATGCTAACATGTAAATTTCTATTAAAAATGTTTTTTTTAATATTTATAATTCCTTTTCACTATACCATAGATTATGTACTTGACATATAAAAATAGATTTGCATGCTATGCATGTCCACTATAGAGTAGATTCGTTGTCATTTTGAGAACAATTTTGTATTTATACATAAAGTGATGCTTATTAAGAATATCAAAGTTTACATTGTCTTTATGGATGGGTTGATGTTGTATTTCACATCAGTACCATATAATAAGAACAAGTCAACAAAACTACACACCCCATAATAAGAACTTTTACTCGTATGTTTTTTTAACTAGTGCAACCATATAAACTTAAATGACTTGTATACACATTAACCCATGATAAGAATCATAACACTTTCCCCATTATACATCTCACATTACCCAGATAAAAAAGAATCATAAAATTTAACTAGATTATAAATTTAGTATAATTTTTATCCCCACTTTACCATGGAAATTCTTAACTCAAGTAAATAGCTCTTCTTATGATACTATGGGCCAATAACATGGCTTACCAATATGACATGTCTAATATGATACATGTTGATATGAAGTTTCCTTTAATTAAACAATTTGACATCAATTCATTAAAAGAACATAATTAACTTGGAGATAAATCTTAACCCTACTATTCTTGCATATTCCATGGAGGTTAGACCTCTACCATTCACCTAATGATTATTAATAATTAAATTAATTGTGTGAGAATCCTATTCTCAAATAAACAAGCCTATAGATGTAATAGGGAAATGACACAGTGTAATCATTAGGGCATGACTTCTCTCCTTTATAGCTTAGTTATTCTCCATTGTGGAATCTAAGGTCATTATTTGGTGAATATGGATGATCTGTTACAACCAAAAAGCCTTATATTAGACATTTATATGGACAAAAAGATAGGGCTACTATAAAATCATGGATTTTGTATTTTCCCTTTTTAAAATTTAGTAAAATAAATCAAAATAGATACATACCTTGAAAACTTCAAAATCCAGATCATGGATAATAATAAAGCCATTACCTATCAAGATCATAACCATCTACATCAGAAGATATAACTACTTTCACCATCGATGACATGATAATAATATGTGTATCTTTAGACCGAGATTTCTTTTTAGTACTAGAAGATTTATGTTCCCTCTGTCTTTCCTTAGCTTGAATTGAAGTTTTGATTTCCTTATTTTCATGGACAATATTATTAAAATAGTTTTCAAGACACGGGACAATGAGCAAGTATTGTTCGTACCAATACATGTTCTTATTCTATGCTCGTTCAAATGGATGACTATTGGAGGACTGTCATCATAACAAGAGGCATGGATGAGCCTCGCAATGAGCCTCGATATGGGCAAATTCATCATTTCTAGGATTATTCTATTGTCTCTTTCACCTTGCTTAGGAAACTTTCCTCGGAATTAGCTTAATACTAACTTTAGATTGAGGGTTTTGTTCTCATTGTATTATCACGTTTTCATGTGCAGGTTGTTTGGGTACAATATTGGGCCAGAGACTTACCCTGAAGTGTTTCACTTCTCTTTTATCCTTAAATTCCTATTTTAATTCCATATCACAAACAATAGTACCCTTATTCATGCTTCTAGTTAAGCGAGCACAATTAGGTATGGGGATTTCAATGTTATTATCATTCGAAATGAAAGGGTTTTCTTCATGAAATGATTCTTCTCAATCATTATATACTTAATGACATTATCGTAATGTTTGATTTTAGGCTTCCTTGGAAGTTTTTTGCAATTGTATGATCCGGATTGTCCACAGTATCTTGTTCATTGTGTCGACGTTTCAAACCCCAAAGGGGGTCCATTGTCAGGACAAATCAGAAAGATAGAAAAAGAATGAAAGATTATTGAGAGAAGGAGACATGAACCTGGATATAAATAGACCAAGAACCCTAATTTTGTTTGAGGGCCAACACTTGATTTCAACATTTTTATTTTTAATTTAATTAATTATTCAATTATTTTATTATTTTTAATTATGAACTTTAATATTATATTCCTGGATTTATTTTAGTTATTTTTAATTTTAATTTAATAATTTAATATGAGTTTAATTTTTTTTATTTATTAATACAATTTAATATATTTTTATTATTAATTCATATAATTTTCATAATTGATTAATATTATTTCCTCTAATTTTTAATCTTTTTTAATTTAATTTAATTTTTTAAAATTTTTTGAAATTTATATTTTTATTTAATATTAATTAATTTTGTTTTGTTTTTATTGAATTAATTCATTTTCAATATAAAGAATTAATTTTTTTAATTGTTTTATATATGATTATATTTAATTTGATAATTTATAACTTATGATTAAACTTAATAATTATATTAAATTATATAATTTATTTTAATCATTTTGAAACCTTTATTCAATTTTCATCTATTAAGAATATTATTTAATTGTTTTATATTGATAAATATATTATTAATTTATATTTATGATTAACATTTAATTATTATAATTAAATTATCATTAATTTTTATTTATCGTGATTTGAATTCCTAATTATTTCTTTTTTATTTAATTATTTTCTTCATTATTTAATTTAACTTAATTAATATAATTAATATATTAATAATTAATATAATATTTTATTTGCATGTTAAATTTTTGTTTTATATTTACTTTTATATATTAATTAATTTAATTTAAATTAATTTGTTTTAATTTGATTTAATTAATTAACTGCACCTTTGAAATGAAAGACCTTTTCCGATGATCTTATGCTTCCACGTGTTCGGGCGGGTTTATTTGTCTGATGAGGGTAAGCCAATTTCCACTGAAATGGCCTCTCTGATTTTTCTTTTGTGATAGCTGTCCTCTCTTGCAATCACCTTGGCGTCTTCTAAACACAAATGATACCTGGTCTTGGACGAGTGCTCTGCGAGGGCTGATGTACGGGATCTCTCATTCTTGATGTCAGCTGCGTGCTCTTTTAGTCTTGTTTTCAGAGATCTGCCTGTTTCCCCAATATAACTCTTGCCACTGAAGGGTTATGTGTACAAATGCCTGAGGAATTATAATACTCGGGTAATTGGGGTTTTTCAAAACCATTTCGATCTAGTAAATGATCTCATTCATCCCTTGTCTTTTCCAAATGGTTTCTAACTAGAATATAGATCAAATTGTGATGAAAGAGTGATATTTTAGACTTCTTTCAATGTGACTGGTATGTGCAGGACATTTTAGTTAGGATTTTATATAGATAAAAGGAAAAATTAAGTTTATGGATGAGAAATGCCATTAACCACCTTTTATGGTAAATAAAAACTAGACTATGTCACGCTTTACAAGTCACATATTAATGAAACAAAAGCACTAAATTATGCCATTTAGATTTCAAAGAGGAAATTGGCATACCTTTCACATGATATCCACAATATTTACTAACAATAAGTTGTTTCTAGGGAATGTCACACATTGTGCAATTTTTAGACCATTTCTCTCTCTCAAAGGGGATATGAGTAGTTGTTGCAATGAACTAAATATATGTAACCATATCTAGATCCCCAACTATGGCTTTCTTCGTTTCAAAAGAAGATGAAAAATCCCTAATAAACCCTTTACCATAACCATGCAACAATTGAAGTAAATCCCAACAATTGACCTATTGGAACAAGTCTACACATTCATGATATGCCTCTACTATCTCAGCTCGAATGACGTTAAACTGGATAAAGAGTTCCATGGTTAGAATAGAAGCTGGTTTCAGTTAGGAATTAGGTGAAACAAAGAGGGAAAATGTGAAACAAGTGAGTCAACTCACCCTAACTTACATAACAATGTAAAAAATATGAACAAGAACAATTAAGTAACAAGGTGTTGGTAACCTTGAAACCCCAAGGGATTAACTCAAATGTTGATAGTCGAGAGATATGTTATAGAGGCATAATGGTTGTCATATATGAGTGTTTGTGATTTGAGAAAATTGGTGCAAATCAGGATTAACATACCTGAAGAGAATGCCAAAACACCCATAAAACCATGATAAAAGTTTGAAAGCAATAGCGCTTAGCCCAAGAACCATCATTTCTCATGATTGCAGATATGAAACTTTCAAAAGAAATATCACTATACAAATGAATACAAACTCACAATAATTGCAAATGAGTTTTGTAGTGAGTAATATATTTAAACCAAGTCTTATGTAATAAGTTCATGATATAAAAAATATTCAAATATGGAAAATAAATCAAATGTAAAAGCAATCAAGTGCAAATTATCACATAGTTTATAATGCATTAGGTAATTACTATTGATTAACTTATACCACATGTGGATATTAGGGCATATACACAATTCAATCAAGCATATGAAAAGAAGTGTTACGAAGGCATTATACTATAAGAATAGAAATAAGATAGGGCTACTACATAATCAAGGATTCTGTAGCGACCCTTTTCCGCTTTGAAATTCATATGTTGCATAGATTTATAGTCTCCCAATAACTTATTCGAATATCACCAAGAGACAATGTTTTTATATTGCTACTGAATGGGAGAAAGTTTCATCAACAAAACATTGATATTAGGTCTTTAAAACGTACAAAAAAACCAATAACAAACAAGTCAAAGAAACCAAAGATATGTCATATCACAATAATAAAAATTAAAAGAAAACTACATGGCAAAATTGTAGAAATTCCCACTGTAGATCAATAGCTTATGTAATATCCTAAAACACAATACAAGATCTACTTCTACAACACTTTGCAGAAGCTTAGTCAAATTGAGCAAGATCAAGAGAACACATATAACTGAGAATGAGAAATCAATCACACATAACACAGAAGAAATATCACGAGGAAAGCCTCAGCCTAAAACCCCAACTCTGTAATATCATACAAGTAGAAATATGTTCGAATTACAAAAAGAATCAACTCACAAGATATCCTCCTCCCTCTACAGTCAAACTGATGCTCATAGAAAAGCAAAGGCTTCTCATAAACCTTCTCCTCTACCCTCTAAGCCTCCTATATCCTTGCGCAATTTTTCTTGGGGTCGAGTGATGTCACATGTATGAATTGGCATCATCACACTCATTGTAACCTCTGATCTAACTGCGCAATCTTGAAGGAGATAAATCCTTCTCCACGGATGAGTTTCCTTTATAGGAAAAATCCATCCAATTGATAGTACATTGTCCCTCCTCTGATCTCAGTTGGGTCTTTCTTTGAACTGACATGCATGAGTTATTTATGAGAGAATATTCAGTTATATGAAGTGCAGTAGTTACATGCATGCAAGCATTAACTAACTGAACTTACAATTAATTCAAAAAACTATTTGAATTAATATAACTAGACTTGACTCAATTAACTAAGTCAACTCATTACATCTCATAATTACATCTCATCCTTATCCTTTAACTCATGGATAAATTCCTCAGTTAATGGAGAAATTGTTGCATGTCCCCACATAGACTTCAAGTTTGATTTTCCTTAACTAATTAACTCAAGATGAATTAATAAAAAAACAAGAAGGAAAATGGGTAAGTCGCGATCAGGGACGGAGGGATTCGTTCACGGGTTTAGGGTTCATGATCGCCCACTAAGCGCCGACATAGGCCCAAAAATCTTGCAACACTGCGGACAGATCTGGAACCAGCTGAAAGCTTCCTCCCCCACTGAAGTCTCCCTCTGGCTAGCTGATGAATCGGCGGACAATAAGGGATTTCTTGTTTGGTTTCATAGCGAACTGAATCTGAGCCGGTCTTTCTCCTCATGGACGCGGCGCTGTCCCTACGATCCCTTTTCGCTCTGGTCCGGAAGTTCTCCCCATGTTTTCGGCTGGCTGTGGTGGCATCAAGTCATTTCAGGGTCGTTCTCCATTGGCTCGGTCGTTTTCTTTTTTCGTGGGGGTCGTTTGGTCCCGTTTCTAGATTTTTATGTGGGTCTCCTTTCAGAGATCCGGATTTTCATTCATCTACTACAGCGTTATGGCAGAGGTTTTGAACGACAGCCCACTGGCTTCTTTGGCCATGACGATCCCCTAGGGCCTTGGATCAGATCCGATGCGGAAAAGGTCATCATCGAAATAATCCACAGAACCCCATCTCAACTGTTCTTTGCCAGGTCTCGCCCAACTTCCGAGATCGCTCTGCTCAGACAAGGAAAATCTGACTGTGTTAATGGAGGAGGGGGGCACATACCAGATCTGTTGCACCTTCTCGGTACGCTGTGGGATCGATCGGCAATCTCAGGGAAAATTTCAAATGAAAGAGCAGTGGATCCAAAAAGGGGTAAGAGTAGGGATTTGGTCTTGGGGTGTTTTGAAGAGCCCCTTCTCTATGCAGCGCAACAAATTTTCGTCAGAACAACAGAAGGTAGGCATTTATGTCTGCAGATCTGGGGAAGCATGAGGGTTCTGGAGCTTAAAAACAAAATCCAGGACAAACTGGGTATCCCAGTTGCTTTCCAAATCTTAATTTTTTCTGGGGTTTGCATGCAGGAACATCTCACTCTCCAGCATTACAGGGTAGCTCAGGATTCAACAATCATCCTCAATCACTGTTTGCGAGGTGGGACAAAGGGATCTACATCAAAACCTATAGGCTCATATCGTGATGCCGCCAAAAGGAAAGCTCTTCCAAAGGGGAAAGAACCTGCAACGTTCAATACTCAGCCAGGGCAGTATATCGTGGATCAAACACCAGAAAGCCCCTCCATCTCGTTGGATTTTCTAGAGGTAAATTGCATTTTTTCAGATCTGGAAAAAAAAGTTGTTATTTGTAGGTTTAACGGGTTCTGGCCTAAAACCGAGGCTCTGTATTAATGGATTCACACAGTCTGGACAACAAATTGCCAGATCCACCTCTGCTCGAAGGGCTTCTTCATAGTAACATTTCTTGAAGACGAAGAAAAGGAAAAAATCCTCAATGAAGGACCATGGTTCTGGGGTAGTGCGGGATTATTTGTCACACCATGGTTTCGAGAGTTTGACGCCAACACTATGGTGGTTTCAAGGATGCCAGTATGGGTAAGGCTGCATAATCTACCATTACACTTTTGGCACTTCAAGACCTTATCAACTATAGGGAATACCCTTGGAAGAATGTTAAATATTGACACAGATAGACACTTAAAAGGAATTTTCACTTTTGCTAGGATATGCGTCGACGTAGATCTCAGCCAAGGACTACCTGAAAGCATCATCCTGAACTTTAACAATATTCAGTGGAAACAACCTTTGGACTATGAGAATACAACATTCAGGTGCAGGGGATGTCAACAAACAGGTCATCTTCTCAAAGCATGCCCCAGCAAGAGCAAGCCACAACAAAGGAAGCCCAGAGGATGGCAGAATTTAGATGAAGTCTTAAAGAGGAGAACAAAACGAAAGAAGGCCCCTTCGGTAACCGAAGAGGAAGAGACAGAGGCAGAAGAGGATGATACCACCGTAGAGGAAGCTGAAACAGAAAACCAGAAGGAAAATACAGCAGTCAACAAGGATCCACCACCAAATACAAATCAGGTAGAGACTCAGCAAGACAAAGCAGAGACGACAAGCGTGGATCAAAGCATGGGAGGTAACAAACGACAACACCACTCTGACACATCAGACTCAGACAAAGAAACAGGGCAGCTGAAAGAATCATCTCAGTTAGTCATCGTTTCGATCGAGCCCACACTGGGTGAGTGGCGTAAGGTCGAAAAGAAAAAAGGGCGAAAATCTTGATCATGAGCTTTTTCTCTTGCTGGGGCATTTTTTTCCCTCTTTTCTTTCTCTCTCCCTTCTTTCCTATTTCTCTTTGCACGCATTAGTCTTCTAACGTTGCGTGTTGGGTGCATCAACACTTGTGCCCATGTGGCAGTTTGATTGTATGCTTCTTTGCATCTGCTAAATGTAACTTTTCATTATTTCTTTTAATAAAAAGTTACTGATTTTTTTCTTTGGAAAAGACTCAAGATGAATTAATTAATTATTTTAAGGATTGCTGCTAAGATCAAATTCAAATTTTACTTCACTATTTTAGTATAGGGACTAACTAAAATAGGAATTCATCCCGAACTGCTAAAAACAAAAATGTTATTTTTAGCACTTCCATTTTTCATTCCTTGTTGCTTAGTCCAGCACTGGTACCTGAACTGCTATTTATAGTAGTGCTATTTTTAGCACTTCTATTTCTATCATTTCTTGTTTCCATTTTCAATGCTCCCTCTCAACAAGAAAGGCTTTAACTCAAACCCGATCCTGAACCTTTAGAATGTTTTACATTTAACACTTCTTCCAAGTGTGGATGCTTCAACAACTCTAGAAACAAAAAATCTCCCAACTAACCTCTCTATTGGGCTAGAAACATACTCTGATGTTGAAACTCCCTCTTTCACTGAAAATTGCTCCTTCTCTGACCTCTGAGTTGCATCAACACTCCATGTGTCTCACACAATTGCACATCTCTCTATGTCATCCTGCACTTATGCAACACTCCTATGCCTTTCGCATTGTTGCAGCCTGCTAGCTTTGTAGTGTCTTGGGACTCTTGCACTATAGCTCTCTTTGCTGCTCCATCCACATCTGTCTCTACCCACTCAGCCAGTCCCACTACTCTTCATCGGGGCTTCTGTACCAAAGTCAAATCAAAGAGGTTCGGTGCCTCAAGGATCCTACCCCTATTCCAGCCTCCTTGGGACAATCACTCTACATCAACCCACCTCCTACATGAAGATATGGATGCATGTGATCCCTCTACCCACCTGGCTCAAAATTTCCCCCTACTAGAGGTCTTTTCATGAGTGGATGCCTCCACTTGATCTCCTCTCACCTTCTCTAGTTGTGGCTGCTCCAAAACCTCTTGAATCTGCTTCACCAACCGTGGCTCCTCTATAATCATTTGAGACTTCTCCTGTGGTTGCATGTTGAGAGGTAATGTACTCTCCCTCTCAACCACCAAGTCTCCATCAGTAGCCTTGCTCCTCAAGGCCTTGCATGCATCTTGAACCTTAAGAGCATATAGGTTATTGACTCATGAAAAAATCTACTTCAACTGTCTTGTGGTGTTGTGACTAAGCAAAGCCTTTCCCTTACTGAAGACTACATCATAGCCTCTATCCTCCAACATCGCGATCGACACCAAGTTTTTCTTCAGTCCTAATACATACTTTACATATGTCAAGATAATGCGAGCTCCATTCTCTCTCTGAAAAATAACTTTTCCTACACCTGAGACACCAACCACTTCCCACCAGGGATGAAACCATGCATGTGAAGAGTGTGAAATCCAACTCGAACTATGAGGCAAGAGCCTCACCTTCTAATCCTTCCAAGGATCCCTTCTTGGATTTCTTTAGTGGAAAATTTGTAACAGAATGGCCCACCTCATGAAAACGAAAGCATCGCACTTTCAATTTTTCAAACTTCTTCCCACCATGAGAAGAACTCAAATTGGAATGAGAATCCTTCTCCTCCCCTTTCTTTGCCTTACTCGCTAAGGCGCAATTTTCTTTATCCTCCATGGATGAAGAACCATCTCTGGTGCTTCTTCTTATCTCCTCCTACATCAGATCTGACCAAAGTCATTCCCAATTTCGTAGTTTTTCTCTTCCATTAACCAAGTCTTATTAGCTATTACATCTCTTAGGAAGACCGAGGAGTGCATGACTCACCATTTCATCATCATCTGTCATGATCCCTACACTTCCAAGGTCATCCCTACAAGTGCTGAGCTTGTTTAGATATGTAGAGATCTTGTCGGCCTTTTTACACTTGAGCTTAGGAAGCTTGTCTTTTAGTGCCAACTTCCTCTAATCGCTACTGTTCTGATATAAATCTTTCAATGTTTTTCACGTTGAAAATAGTGTCTCCTTCCCATAGAGGCTCAAGACAATGTGGTCTCGAGCTCCCTCTAGGAGGATTCTCCTTGCTCTAGCCACACATTTCTTCCATTCCGCTAGTTGAGTAGCATCAGTCGGCTTGGGGACTTCTTGCTTAATGAAGTTATTTAGGCCATTATCCTCTAATAATGCCTCCATGTGATCCTTCCAGGCTACATAATTCGAGCTACCATCAAGGGCATACTTGAGTCTTTAACCACTGAACGCCATTGGTGAAATTGAGATGTGATAAGAACTTGATTTCTATATTCAGGAACTACAAACTTCGAACTTCGAACTTCTTGTATATTGTTCTTCTCCTTTGATCATCTCTGCTCCAATACCATGTAAAAATTCCCACTATAGATCAATAGATTATGTAGTATCCTAAAACAAAGTACAAGATATACTTCTACAACACTTTGTGGAAGCTTAATAGAATTGAGCAAGATCAAGGGAACACATATAACTGGGAATGAGAAATCAATCAAACATAACACATAAGAAATATCACTGGGAAAGCCTTAGCCTAAAACCCCAACTCTATATTATCATACAAGTGGAAATATGTTCAGATTACAAAAATAATCAACTCACAAGCTATCCTTCTCTCTCTGCAATCAAACATCTACTCATAGACAGTCAAAGGCTTCTAAAAAACCTTCTCCTCTGCCCTGCAAGCCTCCTATTCCCTGGCGCAATTTTTCTTGGGGTCCAATGACGTCACATGTGTGAATTGGCCTCATCACACTCACTGTAACCTCTGCTCTAACTATGCAATCCTAAAAGAGATAAATCCTTCTCCATGGATGAGTTTCCTTTATAGGAAAAATCGATCAAACTGATAGTACATTTTCCCTCCTCTGATCTCAACTAGGTCTCTCTCTGAAATGACATGCATGATTTATTTATGAGAGGATATTCAGTTATCTGAAGTGCAATAGTTACATGCATGCAAGTATTAACTCACTGAACTTACAATTAATTCGACAAACTGTTTGAATTAATCTAACTGGACTTGGCTCAATTAACTGAGCCAACTCATTACAACTCATAATTACAAATCATCCTTATCCTTTAACTAATGGATAAATTCCTCAATTAATGGAGAAACTGTTGCCTGTCCACACATAGACTTCAAGTTTGATTTTCCTTAACTAATTAACTCAAGATGAATTAATTAATTATTTACAAACTGTTGCTAAGATCAAATTCGAATTTTACTTCACTATTTTAGTATAGGGACTGACTAGAATAGGAATCCATCCCGAACTACTAACAATAGCAATGCTATTTTTAGCACTTCCATTTTTCATTCCTTGCTGCTTAGTCCAACACTGGTACTTGAACTGGTATTTATAGAAGTGCTATTTTTATCACTTCTATTTTTAGCATTTCTTGTTGCCATTTTCAACAAAAACAATTTCAGTCATATAAAGTCAGATCCAAACACTGACATACACAAACATTGACATACGCAAAAATAATTGTTGCAAGTACAGATGATAGAAGAAGAGTATGTGAACAAAAGAACTTTGAGCTATTCATTTAAAGACACCCATATATATTTGTTTAAAGATTCCCTCAATCAGGTATCTAAAAAACGTGTGATTGGCCGTTGAATGAGCAGATCACAATTTACGACAATGTCTATAAAGAAAAGCATGAGATGTGTTTCATGAAATTCTCTCCACATCACTTCAAAGTATTTTATGTAATATTGGCACAGGCCCTTTCTGGTCTTATGCTTTTGGCTGTCAACGATTAATATTACAAGGTTATCAAAGAAGCAGTAATCATCATTATATTTCTCTATTTCTATTATAACGCATTCAATATAATTGAAAATCAGAATTTTTTTACGTCGAAATTATATTTTACCCTTTTTGAATACTAGATTAAATTTAATATGTTTTATAATTAATAGAGGAAAATGACTTTTTCAGGTATTTCTTCTAGTTAGGTTTAACTGAAATTTGGTAAATATTTTTAAAAGCGTGATTTTAAGTCGTTTAATGTATATAATTCTAATGCCCAATCGTTTTTCAGGGAACTCAATCCATGTATATATTTTAAACAAAAAAAATCTTACTTGATATTAAATCCCCAAATTCTAGTGAAAAATGCCATTTCAAGTATAAGTTAACCTATGCCCTAATATAATGTGATTTGTAACTCAAGGTAAAGATGACGTCAAACTTAAGTTTTAAATTTAGGTTGGAAATATATTCCTTTCAATTATTGTATTGCTAATTTATGGCATTTTTAAACATCTAGAAGAAACTAATGCCGCTACATATATAAATTTATATATATATATCTATATATATTATTTATATATATATATATATATATATATAACGCTATTTTTTATTTTTATTTTTTTATATTTATAAGGTGTTACCTATTTTTAAATCAAATTTTATGGAGAATTATGAGTTTGCTTCTTTAATCATATAAGGAGTGAGATAATAATATTGTTATTTTTTTGGTGGATCTATTTGTTTAAAATTTATAATATAATGGTTTTTTTGTTAAAAGAGTTTGTGTGTTTTAAAGATTTTTTACTTCTTTCTTCTAATTTTAGATATAATTTTCCAATCTTATTTAGTTTTTTGATATAATATTAATGACTGAAATTTAATTCAAAACTTTATCCTAGAAGTTGAGAAATGAAATTCATAGTTAAAAGAATGTATTGCTTAGAGGAAACTCTAAACTTTCATCTTTGTATTTTTCAAACAACTATAATCTTTTCTAGAGCATTGTGCTATTTAGAAAATATTTCCTTTTCACTTGTACCATCGTGTATTTGACATATACAAATAAATATATTTTCACGCTAACCATGTCCACTATAGAGTTGATTCATTGTTATATTGAGAACAATAATGGTCAACTAAACCGCTCAAGGGTTACATTATCTCTACCCATAGTTTGATGCATTCCACATCACATCCATATAACGAGAAATATCCCAAGAAGGCTATCACACCCTATCCTTGAAATTTTACCATTTTACCAAACTCTTTTTTAATAAAAAATTGGATTAAAAATACACCCATTTAGGGCATGACTTCTCTCCTTTATGACCCCACTCTAAATTTTATTCCTCAATTTGTGGAAAATATGTAAAAAAAATATACTTTTCAACTACTCTAATCTATAGGGAATCTCCACAATACTTTTGATGTAATTGACAACCCCAACTTATTGCATTTGTACTAGGCTATCCACTAATAAATTTTTACATAACATCTATAACTCATTTCATACAATGTAATAAGAAATAATGCAATTTAGTTGGTTTAAGGAAGCTTAATTGGCATATATGACCATAGTCGTTTATAGACATGATTTAAACAATGAGCTCAATTCTCATTTCAATTTTTTTGCATTTCTAGCTACAAAATATATAGAAATACCTTAGAATGCATTGTTAGGCGCTAGACACCAAACATAAAGGCACACAAATGACTATGAATACTTTATTTTATACTAAAATATTCTTGTATATGATTCCTTCTTAAAATTTATCCTGAGAATAATTTTATTGTACCTTAAAACTACTTTTTATTGTTTTTCCTTTTCATGACCACAATCACTTGCATACATGATAATAATAAGAAGACAAAATGTTGACATCCAAAATTTTTGGATTTCATAAATATACTTAATCACTATTAATCATTTATAATTATGTTAGGCATTTTCTATTATTTCTAGCTCTCCTAATTGATTTCAGTTGTCATGTGCAATAAGAAAAACTTCATTGAGGACTCTGAATCACCTAGTTGTTTCTTATGGTGATAAAATTGAGTTTTCATGTATTTCATTAAGGACTCTAAATCATCTAGTTGTTTCTTATGATGATAAAATCACTTCATCTATGTGTGAGGCTATTATCATGAAACTTCCACTAGTTATCAAGTGTGTGTCCATTCAAAAGTCAAATTGAACAATGCTTGTTTTTAAGTAAGACAAAATGTAGTGGTACGACTATTTTGTTGCGACCTACTTGGGTTTTGGTCCTTTGTTAATTGGGTTTATATCTGTATTAACAAAGATTTATTTTAGTCGAAGATTTATTCAGAAATGAGAGGGACTTAAAGAAAATAAAAACATAATTGATCAGTGTATGAAAGATCTATGTTAAAATAGATCTACATTGATTTATTCATTTATTAGATATTTTTAATATTAGTATGGTTGGTTCTTGTTTTAATCTTATTAAACTAGATCTATATTGATTTATTATTTATTAGATATTTTTAGTATTATTATGGCGGGTTCTTGATTTAATTTTATTTTTTTATTTGTATGAATTTCAGATTTTTTTTCAATTCAATTAATTAGCATCAAGATTTCTCCCATAGCATGCCCACATGCTTATGTCTCCACTTCGAAGGGGTACTATAAGTTTGGTAATGTTATAACCAATGCTTGATTGTTGTTCTTTAACAATTCAAATTCTCTTCACCGACACTTTCCCCACTGAAAAATCTTGCCACTTGAAATTATGTTGTGGATTGATGTTTCTACTTCTAAAAACGAGTGTATAAATTGCTTCAAGTACTACGCTTCCTCAACCAAAATCCTATCTTACCAACCACTTCATGATGACCTCCACTTGGAAGTATCTATCTTCAAATCTCCTCCACCTATCTGATATCCCAAATGCATAAAATTATTGTGAAAAATCATACTTAGATGCACCAACAATTAATGCTTCTTTAAAGTCTCTATCACGTGCATCAAATGTGATAGGTGCTCCTCCTATGTCGCAATGTATACTAGTAAATCATCGAAATAAATAATAAAAAATGACCTTATAAAATTTCACGATATATCATTCATTAACCTCATGAATGTAGTTGCTGCATCACATAGGCCAAATATCATAATTAACTTCTCATACAACCCTGTTAGCATAATTACATTCTAGGTTAAATGACATCATTGAATTTTTTTTAAAATTGATTCACATTGTCATGCGGAAAGAGTTATTTTTGCGGACAAACCTAACCTCCCTAGGAGTCTAAGACTCTCTAGTGACAAACAAACCAAACAAGAGCAATCCTTCTCTAAACACACATTATTCTATGAGAGATCAAGTGTTTTCCGATCGTACCTTAGGTCCAACGCTTGTTGTAGCAATCCAGCCTTGCTGATCCAGATGAGCTCCTCCTTCACTTTAAGACCTGCATACACTAACAAAGCAAACGATTACATAACACCTGAATAATTCATAAAACAAAGCATATTCATCACATAGACCAAGGAGTGCATGAAATAATTCATTAACAACAAATCATTGAGAAGAATGGACTTATTTGTATTAAGGAAACAAAAAAGGAACCATTACAACCTGAGCCTTGGTGTTGTGCAAGCTCCTCCCAGGGTCCAACAAGAGATTCCCTCTACTTTGACAAGCTCACCCACTCCCAATATGGCAACAAGGAAGGATAGTGATCTCTCCTCACAAGTCAACAATGGAAGTCCTAATTCCAGCAGCATTTACCCTTTAGAATGTTCAGTTTTCAACCTTCCCTCCTTTGGCCCAAGGCCTGTATTTATAGTATTCTAGAGGAAGTTATTTAGTTCCAACATCAATGGGATACTCCCTCTTTTGGATGGGGTAGCTCCTCTCGTGATGGGATAAGTTCCTCTATCATAGGGATGCATGAACCATCTGGAGGCGCTCAATACACGTCAAACACTCTTCTAGAAGGCTCTAGAAGTGACCACAAGTAACTTTTTAAAGATGAAACTCGCGCCTTTTGACCTTTACAAGGGTACGCACCCATCCTTTGGCTTACAGAGTGTACAAGTATGCAGGTACAGTGTGTTTGGAGTGCGTACACGCAGTCAAGGTAGAGAGAACCTGCGTACCCAGAGATAAACATGTTTTTAAGTGACTCTCTCTCTTTTTGAAGTTTTGACATGAAGAGCAGAGGTATGGGGCTTGACAAGGAGGACAATATGGCTATTGATGGGGCCATATTAACTGCAGATAGTCATGGTGACAAATTTCAGTGTAACACTCATAAAAGAGAGAATGCCCAATTCACAAAAAGGAGAGGAAAAATTCCATAAAACACTTTCATAACATAGTAGTGAAACTCTACAAAAAGTAACAATAGCATATCAGCTAGTTCAATCCCACAATATGCTAGATTGAGATACAAATATATCTAAATTAAATATACCATGGAGAGGAAAACATGCATTAGCTTAATTGAGGAAAATATCATAGGTTACAGTTACAGTCTGAGACCAGTAGATAGAGGGAACCCAAAGAGGAATGTGACAACATGACTTGTTAGGTTTGTGACCCTTTCGATCTTCAGCTTCTTAATAGGAAACTTCACAAATTGTTTCCTTGGGTGGGGGAAGTAGAGATCAAAAATAAATCTTTTTCTCCATTTGAAGGTATATAACCACATTTAAAAAATGCTTGATATTGGAAATAATCGGTTGGAAAAAGGTATCACATGACCACAAAATGGATGATATTGCAAGAAGGGCATCAAGGGTGATGCATGTCAGGAACAAATTGGTGTAGGATCACCCAAAAAAAGTTGCTGATGTACCCCAAGGTGGTTTCCTACATAAGTAGTCAAATTTTTTTATTCAAAAAGACTTAAAATGTGGCTTTATACACTTTATCTTCTTCCTTAACATAACATACCTATATTTAACTTTTCATACTTCTGTAAAGGTTTGTCTTGAAAAGGAAATAACTTTCTATCCCACAGACAAAAGAGTGTCATGGATGTTGATAAAAATTTGATCTTTCATGTTATATTCAGTCGTATAGTAAGGGTGCCCTATATTAAAAGGGCATATAGAAAGGCAAACAACAATGAAAAGGAATGGATATCAATGGTCGTTGTACCATACAAGTGTTTAGTGCTAAATTGGCACATAATTATATTATGTTATAAAGGTGCATGACATTAAGGTTGACATATAATTGACTTAGTAGTGGTAGATTAAGGGTGCTCAAAATTAAGAGGCCATAATCGTATGGTAAGGATGCATGACATGAAAGAGGAATGTCACTGAATGGTATGTAACTTGGCTAGGCTACCTGGTATGAAAAGGGTATGTAGCTTAGTAGTGCGTTTAGAGTTTCTGGCTTCAAATGGGCATGTGGCAGCCTAATTGTACAATGACAGTGTATGGCATGAAAAGAGCATGTATTTAGCTTAATAATATGCAAGGGTGATCACTTCCAAATATAAAAGGGCATGTTTCCAGCCCAACAATACATAAGGGTGCCCAGGATGAAAAGGGTATGTAGCTAGCTAATCCATATGGGGAGGAAAACAAGTATAAAAGGAGAATGTAACTCTTGATTACCTATAGTAAGGATCAGGGAAAATTTTAAGAACCACCGTAAATTTATATGTATAATAGATGGGCGAATCCTCATGACACATAGGAAAAAAGGGTGGAAATTTTATCAATAATATAATATGTATATATAATTTTTTTGGTGAATCTCTCACTGAATTATAAAATCTTGTAAGATCTTGGCAAATCTTTCATTGAATAATAAAAAGTGAAGTCTTGGTGAATTTTTTGTTAAGGTATGAAACCATATATGATAATAGGAAAACATATTCATTTCACTGTAATATACTAACATACATGTTTGGAAAAAGGAAAAATATTTTTCTCTTCTTACAAATAATGTTGCAAGTTTCAATGGCCATGTTTGTCAAGGTTCTCACTGTACACTCTTCCATATCCTTCTATTATTTTTGGTAATATTTCACAACAAAGTTCTTGTAGGTGTTGATCTTCACCACCAGTTCTGTCAAGGTAGGAAAGATTAATCTTTTCTCTACCACTTTTGTCAAGCTATAAAATTTCTTTCTTATTCCATAGAGTCCAACTACGAGATTAAAAAAAAAAAAAAATTGTACCATTTTCCTTAAGCTACCAAATTTATTTCTTATTCCATAGACTCCAACTCCGAAATATAAAAAATAAAAACACACATTATGTTTACCCCAACACGCCAACAAGTAGAAAGCCCCAACTATATAACATAAGAAAGTAGTAGGTATCCCAAGGGTCTAAAGGCGATCTAATGGAAAGAAGTGACCATTTTCAAAAGCCTTCCAGTCAATATATTATATATACCTATAGATTTATTATTATTTTAATTAGAAATCTTCAATTAAATAATAAAATTTAATTACATCTCTCCCAATCTAAATTGCTTATTAGAATAATTCACTACCATCATACGTCTTGCATTTCTTAACAACGTTGTAACATGTGGATTAATTTCCTTTTTGGTGCACAATCTCTGCCTTTTAGGGCAATATGGTGCACTGGCCCAGCCCTTATAGATAATTACGATAAATTGCGGAAAATAGAGAAGATGAAAGGTTTTAAAAACCAATGTATTTTTCAAGCAATGGCCCAACCCCTATAGAACATTACGACAAATTAAGAATAACAGAGAAGACGAAAGATTGTGCAAACCATTATATTTTTCAAACAACTAATCCAACATCAGTACCTTAACTTTTTTCATGAAGATATCATACTGCGAACGTTTGAAAAATGGTGGGAAATCTGGGCACTGACTATCTCTCTTCTACAAGGGTGATGGGGAAAGAGTGATAAGATTTCACTATTTTGAATTATTCCTTTTGTTAAATCAGTAAAACCAATATTAATGGAGATAGTGGTAATTTTTACTAAATTTTGTATAGTGATTAAATGTTGCTTTAACCATTCACCTTAAGAGGTTCTATATAATATAATTTCCTAAGTCTATTTAATATCTTCATTATCATAAAATCCAACTTATATCCATCTTAACTCCACTTATACCACTCTTGGAAGGATGAAATATATTTATCCCTCTAAGATCTTATGTGATATAATTTCCCCTTTAAATAGTATACACTCACATGAATACCATGATATTACCATGGGTCAATACCACGGGTTATCATAAACCTGGAGCTTAAAAAATACTATTAGTAATTTGTAAAAATTAATAAAATTAATAATTGATTTTTATTTTATTTTTTTATTTTAACCAAACTAAAATGTTTAAGTGGCATTAAATTCCCCCCTTTAAATAGCCTACATACCATGTGAATACTATGGGTCAATACCATGTGGCATCTTTTTTATTATTAATACTAATATTAGGGTTAATAATGGGTTAACAATGTTATTGTTTTGCACAATATTAATAATAATTTGGCCCATAGGCTTCACCTAATATGACACATTTTTTGACTATTCTTAAATATAATGTGACTTTTGGAGTAAATATAAAAAAAATGTTTTATTTATTTACCATACCTCTCGTATATTTATATTTTTATTAGTTTACCATACCTCTTTTATAAATATGGAATTTGGCCCATGGGATTCACTTAAATAAAACGTCTTTTTTGAGCCTTCTTAAATAGAAAGAGGGTTATGGACTAAATACAAAAAGAGGTTTTATTTATTTACCATAGTCCACTTTATTTTTATTTTTATTTATTTACACATAAATATACGGTGACTTATGGAGTAAATATAAAAAAATATGTTTTCCATTATTCTTTATATGATTATGACTAAACAGATGTAAACTTGGAATATGGCAAGAACATTATTCAATATTTAAATAAACATGAAAATAAGAGACTTGAATTTTTAAATAAAATGAATTATTATTTTGTGACCATTTGTTCCAAAAAAATAGGGTCATTTTCTTGAAATTAACCCTAATACCATGAAATAGCGAAAACGAAAGAAAAAAACATTTTTTACACCCAATGTGGAGTGTGAAATATCTATCATAAATACCTATTCTTGAAAATTAGGGCGAACGGAAGGTTATAGCTCCTAATTTCAAGGGCTAAATTTACTTTTTTTACTCTCTCCCTTAAAATAATGTGGGCTAACCTCCATACCTAATTTTTTTATAAAATAAATTTGAGGCAAATTGTAACAATGTATTGTGATACAAAATATTCACCCAATAAAAATATAAAACCCCTTAATTTCACCCCAGGGCGAAAATTCGCCCCTAAAATTTTCCATGGTAAGGATGCCCAACATGAAAAAGGGCATGTAACACTTGGTAGTCGTACATTAAGGATGCCCAATCGTAAAAGGGAAGGTAGATAAGTTGGTACTAATAAGGTAGGGGTGTTGGTCATAAAGAGAACTCAAAAAAGAAAAAGAGCGTGTAGGTGAGAGTGGAAAACATGTAACAAAGTGGGAGAGACACAAGCCATTTGGGGGTGGGTCTAGTTTTTTTAATTTTTCAACATCTTTATCTGTCTGAAGATAATGAATTTTAACAAATAATTTATAGTTTCACTTGATAGAAAGTTCATATGTTGAGTCTTAACCACTGTAGGAACACAAGCCATTGATATTAAGAGTTGTTGGATGCAAAGAATATATATAGTGCTTGATTGTAGCTAGAAACACTCATGAAATATGCAAATACAAAATGAAGTCCCCATGGAGAAATTTACCCACCACATATCTCTTAAGAACTTCAAAATTCTTGAAAGGGTTAAGGGAAACCAATAAAGACTAAGACATTTTCTTTTTTAAAATATTTATGTTCATAAAAATTAAATGTATAAATTTATGATCATATCATAGTACAAGAAACTTGATCAGAAGGCCTTTTTTTTTCATTTTGTTCTAATTTCCTTTCCTATCTGGACACTATTATTTATATTGTTAAACATTTTATATACATAATAGGGTTGACATGTATTTATCCCATGAAACCCTCTAGTCCCATTTCTCATTCATTTTCCCATTTATGATAACACAATTTACAGATAAATTGAAATGACATGTGAATAAGAACCCCAAATTAACAACAACTTACCATATAAATGGTCAAACTACTGTGTAAATATTGAACTAAGCATCCCAATAACCACACCATTAACTATCTACATAGTAATGAAATGTTGATTACCAGATCATATGTTATTATTGCCCAAAAGATTGGAAAACCAATGCCAAAAGTAGTGCAATAGTTGAGAATGGAAACACATATGAAATCCCCATCAAGAGCCTTTTTGATGATGGAAGTGTCTTCAAAATCAAAATTGACATGAGAAAGGATATTTAGATGATGAATTACTCTTGGAGGACCTCTGAGCATTTTGTCTTCTTTCATCCACAAGAACATTGCCATAAATTGGAAAATATCCAAACTATACACCAAACCACAAACATCACAACCCATAATGCCTCCATAATTATTGTTACATTCCATATGGGTAGGTTTCTCCCACTATATCGGTCAATATGTGGTATAGAGGGCATGGATTCAAGTTGACAATTTTTTTCTCGTAAAATAAAATAGTAGATACATGAGAGATATGTAGTCCCCTATGCAGTAATGTATTTTAAGAATGACATTGGCCTCAACTTCTGTTGATTTATAATTCAAAGCAAGGATTTTCCATAAAGGAAAGGAAAGCTCGAGAGGTGGGGTGGTAGCTAATGGGGTTATATACTTCTGAACAAAATCAAAACCCTGGGTATAGGAAACATTGAGCTATGGCACTATAAAATGATTATCTATATCAAAATTTCTCCAAAGCTATTATTGATGCCTTTTTTTCTCTTTTGCGCCCATAAATAAAAGATAATCTCAACTCATCACTCGCAAGGAAACTTTCCATTAATTTTAATAAAAAATATGTAGCATTTTTAGTTTTCTAGAATTTGATGAACATGAAAGAGCCAAGGGTAGAGCACACGGAGATGATAACAATGCTCCACTCCATCAAGGATATTTCAAGAAAACCTTGTGTCATCTCTAAACATATTTTAGCAAAGGATGGGGTGAAGAGATTGTTCGACTTTTAAGAAATGTGATGGCCCTATCACATATGGAAAAGCAGACTTTAGAAGCATGGGCTATATTCAAAAAGACTAATATTCAATCGCAATGATTGTCACATTTTTGTCTCTAATATTGTATCTTTCATTGTCCTCCACTACTGCTTTCTAGAACCAACTCTAAATCAATAGAAAGGAGGAATATCCTTTTCTTATCAAGAGAAATATTGCAATCATAGTACACATAGGGCTGATTGAATGTGAGCATGACCATCTAAATAAATATGGTCAATATGTTTTTTAAATCTATCAATAACATCCCTGACTTTACACTCCCACGACACCTACCTAAATGCCCAAGCTTGGAAGCCTACTCCTACAAGAGACGGCTGCAAGGATCATTCTTAACTCCAACATGTTCTCACTTATTTTCTAGTCTAAGGTCCATGATTTTTTTCACTTCCACAATTTGTTTTTCTGTATGATTGCAATAATCATGTCAAGGCTACAAAGGAGGTCTGCCGAAAGGTTGCTCCAACCAAGTTTTTATCTACAAAAGGATACATTCTTATCGATGATTATTCTAAGAACCATTTAAAGTTCTTTGCAATATGGATAAGAAATATCCTATGCTCAATTGTTTTCCTTTCGAATCTTCTAAAATGAGGTGGGATGTTGTTGGGCATGACCTACTAATGATGGTAGGGAGATCTTCCATTATGGTAGGATGGGTGACCTTTAGACTCAGGCCTTGGTTAAGTTGATTCCTAGGAATTCATTAAAGGATGCCATTAGCAGGAAGATTCTTATCATTAGGTTGAATGTATCTTACAGGGTTCTAGCAAATACTTCTGTCTTTTAAGGGCCCAAAATGTATCTGCATGTATTTTCTAGTTTGAGAAGATCAACTTCATTAAGGACAGATTCAATTTGGTTACTATCATCGAAATATGGGAATCTATGGAGTTATCTAGAGAAACTGGCCAGGGAATGTTGTTTTCGAAAATTGATTATGATAAACCCTACAACAAGGTGCATTGGAAATTTATCCTCCATATGCTAACATGTTTTATGTTTTTCAACAAGTTTGTTTAAATGGTCAAATATCTTTTCAGTAATGCATCAAACATTCCTTTTGTGACTAGGAAACCATTGAACATAATTGTATTACATAAGTTAATGAGACAAGGTTGTACTTAGCTCCCTATTTACACATGATTGCAACTCACACTTTCGACTTTGTCATGGATACCATGAAAGCTCAGGATAGGGTTCATGGAATTCTCATCTAGGATAACACTGAAGTGATCAGTCATCACTTTTAAAATGAGTCCCTTCTCTATTACAACTTGATCTGGAGTTAGTCAACAATGCCTTTGAGTGCTTCAATATCATTTAAAAAGCATCTATAATCTTGGTGAGTGATGCCAATTCAGAATTCTAGCATTAGGGGAATTTTGAGGTCTAAAATAGGCCTCCTAAGAAAAATATAATATAATAGTGGAAATAACAAAATAAGGTTATATTACATCATAAAATTTTAGAGGGAAGAAAGAAAAAAACTATTTTTTCAGCTAGTATGTTCTATTTATCTCCCTATATTAGGTTTACTCAAATTTCAAGCAGCAACACTCGTTAGATGCAAAATTTGATTTCTCATCCAAGGAGTACCCGTTTTTCATACTTTCGATGGACCCTGCTACATGAAAAATGAGAAATACATGTAAAACGTGATTGCAATCATTTTTTCATGTATTTTCCATTTCTCATGTAGCAAGGTCCATCAAAAGTATGAAACATGTGTACTCTGATGATTAATTAAATTTTGCGTCCAACGAGTACTCCTGCTAAAAAAATTAGTGAAACCTTAGGGAGATAAGTTGAAAATACAAGTTGAAAACTTAGTTTTATTATTTTATTATTTTTTAATCTCTTTACTTTCTTACTCCAAAAATGGTGAATCATCCCCCATGGTTAACATCATCATCATGAAACATATTGGTTCTTATAAAGCTTATTTCAGTTGTACATTTTTCTTAAGAGGCCAATTTTAGACATCAAAAGTCCCCTAATGAGTTTCTTGTTCTTAATACTTTTCCCTACTCACTCAACCACTCTTAGAAAATAGTTAACATATTGTGAAGTACCTAGGGATCCCCTTCGTAGTTAATGTTAGATTTGGAAATAGAGTAAGTCATGAAATTACCAAGGAAGGGTGTGGTTACCAAGATTATTATTAGAAGAATAGAATAAAATATTTCTAATTACTTCATCAAGAGACTAATTCTTACAACAAAATTTTGTACAAGAATTTTATGCGTTGCCTCCGCCATTTATTACCTTAAGGTTGTCATTACCTACTATATTTGTATTTTCAATACTCATGTTTCGACGTTCAATACATTCTCAATATGTTTACTTGTTCAGAGAGCAAGTTCAACCATCTATGTAATTGTAAAGTACTAAATCTTCATGGTTTATTGATTTTTGCCTCATGTTTATTTCCATCTGAATTAATATTTTTAGATTGTTAAAATTATCTGATGTATAATTATTAACAAACTTTCTTTTGATCCAAAGTGCAACTTATGTGCTTATTTCTATGGCATCAGTAACACTGACAACCCCTACATTATTTCTACAACACTATTAACATCAACCAACCCTGCACTAGTTACAAGAACATATAAGTCTTGGTGTGTTGCTAAACCAAATGAAGATCCCAAAGTACTCCAAGACAATATAGATTATGCATGTGGACAGGGAGTAGACTGGAATGTCATTCAAGCAGGTGGTCCATTATTTACTCCAAATACTCTTGTGGCACAAGCTACACACACAATGAATTCTTATTACCAACTAATTGGTCACCACAACTATGATTGTCATTTTTCTCAAGCATAGGTTATTACACAAGGGGGCCCACGTATCTATTCATCTTTTCTCTATACTTATTACATTAAATAATACATTTGAATCTTTGTTACTCAAGCCTTCACCTTAACTAGTGTCAAAGAGCAAAGAATCTCCTTTTTAAATGGAACAAATGAGTTGTTATAATTATAAGGTTCCTTGTTTCAGTTCCTCTATAGAAACTGGCTATCTCGATACCCAAGAATGAAATTGCTAAGAAAGATATAGATACTCTTCATGTTTGCATCACCACTTACTAACACTTTCTTATGACAACCCAGTTTGTTTCTTACTCTAGAGCCTAGTAACAGACCTTTTGGATATCATGGATTTGTTTGTGATTATCTGGTTTAGTGTCTATTATTAGGCCTTCCAAGATTTTCTTTTATTCACTGCATTTTCATTCCACCCTTAGATATCAATTTTTCCACCACCCATCCCCCAAAACTATCAAAAGCTCATCTTGATTTGTCAAATCCAATATAAGGGTATATTTTAACCCCATTCCTTCATATGATTTCTTGCAACAATTCGTATTTTAGGTATTCCTCTTTTTACTTTGAAAACTAGATGCACTTGAAATTTTTCTAATCTTTCAAGAATGTGCCCTCACAAAGTTAAAACCCTTTAGGACCCCATTATCTTAGCCACTCTTAAAACCTTGCCTTTTTATCGTAGTAAACTTTATCACTTGGTAAGGGCACTTCCTATTCGACTTCTGATTCTCTAACAATTACACATGGAATGTTCCAATTTGTGAGCAAAAAAGCAAAGAGAGCTTCACCTACATAGAGATCTTTCATTTTAACTTGGTAAGGGATCTTCTTAGCCAATGTTTGATGCTCTGACAATTACCCAGTAAATGTTCCAATTTGTAAGCTAAGAAACAAAAAGCACTTACATTGAAATTTTTCATTTTAAGCCCATCTTCATTGCATTTGCAAAGAATTTATGTCATTTTCATTGTCAAGAACTACAATATAATGAAATGACTGGTAGTTTCTTGTGTTGCGGATATAGTTGATCAAATTAATATCCAGGAAAGGAAGGAGAAAATATTAGATAACTTTGATATAATTGAAAAAGAGGGATCCCTCCCTTTTGAGCAGAAAAAATATGCCCTACCTTGTTTGAGGACCTCATTAAGGATGATTTTTTTGATTTCATGCTTGATTTATGACTTCTCATATGTCAATAAGACTTCAAAAACGAATTAATATGTTCCTGAAACAAATCAGATTCAAATTTTAAAGATATAAAGATAAAAAAAAAATGTCAATGCCTTTGTTTTATTGTAACTTGACTCTGTTGTGGGCAGGTTACATGAATGATTGGAAAGAGGATAGGGAGACAATGCAAAACATCTTGGAGATAATTCATTTGGTATTAGAGCTCCTTCAGGTGCCTGGGCCATTGACTTCAGAAATGTTTCTAGTAGGTATTCCTCTGGTTTTTAATGTTGTGATTCTTTCACCTAATGGTTATTTTGGGAAGGAAAATGTTTTTGGAACTTTAGACAAAACATTGGTGGATAGGTAAACAATTTTTTTATAATTGCAATGTCCATCCCATGATATTCTTTCCTTATTGTTTGATTATATTTTAAACATTTCTTTTGATTTTGTATTGGATTTTAATTATGAAATTGAAAATACTTTGTATCATGTCCATTTAATCAACAACCAAAGCTTGAAGTTGAAATTAGTATTACACGATATTGATTGGAATCCTTATAGCTATTTTGTGTTAAAATATTTTCATGACTAACATAAAAGTTTACTTTCATGTTGTTATTTGAGCACATGTTGTTTATATACTTGAACAAATTAATGGATTAGAAAATGAAATGTCGATGTGAATAAAATGACAACGATTAAACATCACACCTTAAATTATTTGTTTTCACATCTTATCTACAACTTGATATTTTTAGCATGTAACCTAGTTGGCATGATTGTGCCTAAGCTTTCCCTAGAGGTTGAATATTAAGTTACTAAGGTGTTATTTTGTAAGGTTATATTTTTTTTTTTTGTTTATATAGGTCATCTCACCACATTATAGTAGCTACTATCACCCAACTGAAGAAAACTTGTTTGATTTTCTTACTTGTATGGGGAAAAATGGCTTTGACATTGTTGATGTTAAGGTATATATCATATAAACTCATTATAGTCTACTTTAGTTTATATTCTAGTGTTCATTATATTTCATGTCTTACACTCTACATTGTATTTTCTTTTGTTTTCAGAAAAGGATCTCATTATTGATGGTAAGAAGCAAGAATTGAAGAAAGAGGCTGAGAGCAATAACAATGGAGTGACAAAAGCAAAAGAGAGAGAGAAGAGAACCTGTCTAGTGATACCCTTAGATTTAATATTACACATAAGACACACACATAGAAATTGATGTTAAAGTGTTCAGAGTTGGTGAATCCACCTGGAATGCCTTAGCAAGACAATAATAATGTTTTGATGTGATGAAACAACATTCACGTGTAAATTATAGTCCAACCAATATTAAGTTGGAAATTCATATTGTAATACTTTAACATTTCATATAATAGAATTTGAGTGGTTGAAATTATCTATAATTTAATTTGATATTGTTTAGTATTGTAATTATCATGCAACTTTGCATTTTCATATTAGACGAACATGCACATTGTATGACATTTTTAAAATTTATTAGCAAAATTTATCTAGATTTAAATAGGAATGCAAAAAATTACAAAGACAAATGTAAATGAAAAGATGCATTGGAAATAATACTTCATTTCATTAATGTCAAATACTAAAATATGCTTACAAATAGAAATGGAAATAAACTAGCTAGGGTGATGGTAGCTTATCTCTGAGAAGAGATGTGGTGTCTACATGCCTTTGATTTGTGTTACAATGAGGCTCAAAGGCCTATTTATTGTTGAGAAACAATGTAAAGCCCTTCACATCCCAAAATCTAACACTAGAAGATGAAACAAAAAATTGTAAGCCCCGTTTGGGTAAATTAGTACATCAATTTCCTGGGGTCGTAACTTTGACATATGATCCCCATTTAACACGTACAATATCTCGTTAGAAAGATTTATCCGAGCACTACAAATTTGGGAAGAGAAACATTGACCCATGGACCCATGATCCTCCCAGATTTCCAAAAAAAATGTTTTTTAGGGCCTCAAAATAGCTCCGGAAGTTCAGGACCCGAAAAACTGCTAAAAATAGTAAACTATAATACAATTTAGGAAACTGAAAAATTGAAAGAGATAGTTGTGGGGGTCCAAATGGGATAGGTGGGTGGCCACCAACATCCGCTTGGATCATTCCTCCCACCATAGGAAGCACTGGTACGCATTGCGTTGAGTTCCTCCATATGCTAAACTTGGTCCTTGTTGAGCTGTTTTGCAATCTCGGATGTCTCCAATAATCGTGGGAAGCATGGTTGAGGGTGGTACACATTGAACACTTGGTGCAAGCAAATGAATGGAGGAATGATATAATTCAAAGCATTGTTTCCTGGAGCCTTGGTACCAGTGTAAATACCATGTCAGAGTGGTTTGCGTTTCTGAGGGGCTCTTGTAAGGCATTCTTTCTGCAGATGCAACTAGACTTTGTTTCCCACCTAAATATTGTGTGGTACCCCTATGGGTAAGGAGAAGTTGTTCTTGTGTTCTGTCATGACCATACCCCTTTTTTGCTACTATTGTGGGGACGGACCCTTCATGGGGGTCATGGATGTGGTGGCAATCTTCCCCTTACTTTGGGAGCGAATTAGATAGAAAATGAATTTCCTAGTCTGGGAGATGAGCTTGCTGCCTTTCTTGGCAGTGATCAAAGAGGTGGGGGTAGATGGGGTTACCTCTAGTATCCTATATAATGAATTATTCAAAGAAATAATAACAGTGCAGGGCCTTGACTCATACACAACATGTCACCTCCACAAGTATGGTTGGCCCAATAAAACTTCAAAAACAGCCAAAGGTGTAACATCACACAATAACTCATCTGTGAAGGGCTTGATCCTATAGGGAAGGCGACACTGTTGGAGAACTTTGATATCTCGTCCTTCATGAAGACACTCGATACTATACTGTTGCGAGTGTGGTGTAGTCGGTAGACCCAACCGCTTCATGACCTCAACTGAAATGAGGTTCTTTTGGTTGCCACTATTGACAATGGATTGCAGAGGCGAACCCTTCACCCACATATGTGAGTGGAAAAGATGCTCACCCTCCTCTGGTTCTTCGGGTTTATTCTTCTCGATATTGGTGGCGGCAATAATGACGTTGGGCTCCACATCAATTATCTGCTTCCCTTTGCCATTCCCCTTGTTGGGTTCTCAGTCAGGGTCAAAACATGCATCTGATTCTGAAGCCTTCAACTTGGAGACCAATGACTGCTTGGTCTCACATTCACTTGTGTTATGAGTGGGACCCTTGTGGAACTAATCCGAATCGAATCAATAAACAAATGTCAAAGAACCTTGACTATATCAGGATGAAACAAATCTTTAAAGAATCCAAAACAGCATAAAAAACACCCTGAACCAGTGGCAATGACATCCAGCGTGGGACGACGAGGACCTTGGTCAAAGCTCACTAACCGAGGCCCATGGAGACTGTGCGGGAGGCCAAAGTAGCCATTGGGAACCCAGAATCAGGAAAAAGAGGTGATTTTCGATGGGTCGCTATAATCTCACATTGTTGGGCGAACAGGGGAAAAATGGGAAATCCCGAGTACCAGGACGCGTGGGGGAACTGGAGGACCGCAGGTGAGAAAAGGTAAAAGTGTTGAAGTATGAAGGAAGGAGCCATGCTCTAGAAATTGGTGCTTTTGATCGGGGTTCCCTTGAATGGTAAGAGGTTTTGGATAGGAGCGGAGCAATTCCATACATCGATCGACGTGTAGCAGTGGAGGTGAGAGAAAACCGTCATTGATCGCACGTTATCGGTCGAGCAAGTCAACCACACTCGATGTGCGTATGACATCGGATCTTGAGGAGCCCAGATCGGACGACTGAGATTGTGCTCGATGGAAAGAAGCAGAATCAATATGGAATTAAACCGCGTTCCAAAGGGATTTTGAGTCCGTTTCACTGCCACGGTCGAGGAAGAACGCATCCACGACATAACTGAAGAAACGAACCGATGAAGCATGTTGGTACCAGTTAAATGGGGACATGTGGCCACTCTCTGGGCATTCATTCTGACGCTGAATGGGGAACTCCATGCATAGCTGTAGAAGGAGAATCGATGTAGGTAGGAGAGGAGCCGAACAGGCATAGGGATTGAATGGCTAAAGCCATGAATAGAGGCAGTCGAACAAGAAGAGTTGATTGGGAACCCGAATTGGGAGGAGTCCAAGTGAAAAAGAGAGATAGTGAATAGTGAGCCGAGGGAGGAGGACTGGACACAAAGAACAGTAAAGCCAAGAAGAGGAGATAGAGGCTGAGCTTACCATAGGCAGTGTCGAGCACCATAGAGCTTGAAGATTCAAGCCTTCCCATAAAGGAATCTATCCAGACTGAGCATCACTTTTGGCTCTTTCCAGTGTAGACCAAGGGTCACAGAGCTAGTCGAAAGAAAAAGAGTTTGTGAACTCTGAGTGGCTTGGGGAATCCAAGAACCACATTTCCAAGCAAAATCTGCTTAAGGAGAACTCATATTGAGTCCCTGTATTGTAATTTCTTTGCTGAAAGACACAATAAAACAAGGCCACCACTAAATCTGGATCGGATACGTAACCGTAGAGAATAGGGTGAACTCATTAAAATTTGTTTGTGTCTTTATGTTGCTTACTGTATTTCTCTGTTGTTACTCCACTTATTTTCTGTGTATTGGCAATTTTATCGATCCGTTGTTTCGATAACACAAAACACACACACACCAACACATGAGTTTGTAATACCTTTTGTTTAATAAAACTTCAACTGAGGTCACTCATAGGGTGGTTAACAGATCAAGTGGTATCAGAGCTCTAGGCTGTAAGGTTAGACAAGCTTGTGTTGGTTTAGCTATGAATGCTCACTAGATCAAAGCTCAATCTAGGAGAAGGAGAGTTGGTGGAAACTAATCCTGAAATTGGGAGAGTCTATTCTCAGAAGACAATGTCAAAGGAAGGTTCTATAGGGCCAGACGCTCAATTCATAGAAGGTTTCCTAGCTATAAAGTCTATGGTAGGAGAAATGTATAGGGACTTTAGAAAGCATAAGGATGAAGATTTATCAAGCTCTAAACAAGATAAAGAAGAAGATGAATCTCATTCCCATGACCACTCAAAAGGGAAAGGGAAAGAAGAAAGCTTTTCTACACCTCCTAATAGCCCTGTGCATAATAAGAAAGCATCTTAGATCAAACTAGATGTTAAATTTGATTTTCCTATATATGATGGAGAGCTAAATGTTGACAAGTTGGACAATTAGAATAGACAAATTGATGTATATTGCAGGGTACAGAACATAGACTCGAACAAAAGTAAGATTTAGCTGGCAAGCATATGCCTAGGAGGCACTGCCTTGGTTTGGTACGAAGGCAGAACCCACGCTGATATGAAGAAGCATGGTAAGACCATCTCTCTCTAGAGTGAATTCGTTGCAGTTTTATCCATTGGCCTACATGCAACAAGCCATGATGATTTGGCAAACTCTTCTGCAGTTGAAAGGGAAAAGTGTGCAAGGGTATACTCAAGAGTTCAAGAAGAGAGAATTGATGTTGGGAATCTCATTAGACTCACCAGAAACCATTTTGAAGTACATTGGTGGTCTACACAGCTACATGAGGCATACCATCCTCATGTGTAATCCCACTAGTATAGATGAGGTATTTGTACAAGCTACTCATCTAGAAGCTAGAGGTCATAATGGAAATCCGGAAGTTGGGGGACCATCCCAACCCACTGTAAGCAAGAACAAGGAGAAAAGAAAGCAAAAGTGGAAACCAAGGAAGGCTGACACTGTACAGAAAGGAAAAGCTTAATGCACTCACTGTCGGGGCATGATGATGAGCACTATTGGATTTTGGATCCAGAGCTGAGACCTAATAAGTCCAAGGGCAAGAAGAAGAAGACTATTGGAGTTATTCAGAAATATTTGGGTTCAGACTCAGGAGATGAAACAATCATTGCAACCATAGGTATAAAAGGTAAGAATTATGAAGCATCTACTAGTAATTTTTCTCAATTTGTTATTGATGAAGAACATGAGAGAAAAAGACATGCGTTTTTCCATATTCAAGTTGTTTCCAAAAATCAAAAGATTGATACTTTATTTGATAGCGGCTCACAAGTAAATCTAAATTCTAAAGAAATTGTAAAGAAATTGGGATTAGCAACTACACCTCATAATAAGCCATACCCATTAGGTTGGTTGAATGATAAAGCACAACTACAAGTGACTAGACTGTGCAAACTCAATTTTTCTTTAGGGTCAGCATTTGTAGATGAGGTTGAGTTAGATGTAACTCCTTTGCATATATGTGGAATTGTTTTAGGAAGTCCTTACTTGTATGACAGAAAGGCTATTTCCTATAGAGCTGAGAACAAGTATCTATTTCTTAAAGATGGAATCAAATACTTTGTAAGAGCTCATAAGATGAAGAATAATTATACTCTCATAAACTCAGGATAGATGAAAAGAATGATAAATTCATGCAAATGGTTCTTACTGATGGTTGTAAAGGAAAAGACACCTGATAACACCGATGTATTTGGGGGTTGTAATGCTGATCAACAAGCTGATATAGAAAAGATTGTTTCAAAGTATGATGTCTTATTTAAGGAACCTAAAGGTCTGCCACCCAAAAAGGGAATAGTACATGATATTATTTTGCAACAATATGTTCCTTTGCCTACCATTGGGATGTACAGGTTATCTGCTTTAGAGAATGCTGAAATCAAGAAGTAGGTGCAGGAGTTGCTCGAGAAAGGGTTCATCAGGTCCAGCACATCACCATGTGGGTCACCAATCGTTTTGGTGAGAAAGAAAGATGGCTCGTGGAGAATGTGCATTGAATACCGAGAACTGAATAAGATAACAATCAAAAATCATTATCCCCTTCTCACATAGATGATCTTTTAGATCAATTGAAGGAAGTTGTTTATTTCACCAAGCTGGATTTACACGGTGGATACCATTAGGTCAGAGTTTCAGAGAAAGATGCATGGACGACTCTTTTCAAAACAAAGCAGGGATTGTATGAATGGTTGGCTATGCCTTTTGGCTTGACCAATTCCCCTGCTACTTTCATGAGAATAATGAATGATGTACTAATACCTTTTCTTGATGATTTTGTTATTGTGTATCTGGATGACATTCTGAATTTTAGTAAAATGTGGGAAGAACATTTAAAGCATGTTAAGAAGACATTAGATGTTTTGAAAAGAGAAAAACTTTATGTTAAACTCTCCAAATGTGAATTTGGAAAAACCTCTCTAAATTATTTGGGTCACATCGTAGGGGGAGGTGAATTGAAAATAGATCCCTCTAAATTGGCAGTCATTGTAAATTGGCCTAAACCCAAGTCTGCTACAGAATTGAGAAGCTTATTAGGAGTAGCACAGTATTGGAGGAAGTTCATTTCAAATTTTTCCTCAATTGCAGCTCCCTTACATGCTTTCATAGGATTGAACAAGGTGTTTCAGTGGGGGGGCAAACAACAAAAAGCCTTCGATACCTTGAAAGAAAAAATTAGTATAACACCTATACTAGCACTGCCAGATCTACAAAGACCATTTGAGATCCAAACTGATGCCAGTGACTATGCCATGGGAGCAGTGTTGACACAGCATGGTAAATCCATATGTTATCATTATGAGACTTTTAATCTTGTAGTAGTTAACTATCCTACATATGATAAAGAATTGTATGCATTAGTTCAGAGTGTCAAAAAGTGGAAACATGACTTAATGGGAAAAGAAACAGTAATAAATACTGATCGTTAGCCACTTCAATACCTACATTCCCAAACTAAGTTGCAGTAATCAAGACATTACAGATGGATGGGTTTTCTACAACAGTTTCAGTTAGTCATCAGATATAAAAAGGGCATACATAACAAGGTTGCAGACATGTTATCTAGACCCATTATAAATACATCTACCATACTTAAGCATAATTCTGTTTTGCATGAAGGCTACATAGGACAATATGCTCAGGGTATGGATTTTAAAGATGTATATGTGACTTTGAGTCAAGGAAAAAGAGTAGAAGAATTGGACCATCATGTGAAGGACCGACTCTTATATCATTGTGGGAAACTCCGCATTCCACAAACTGAGAGAGAAAAGATAATTAGGGAAGCACACACTTCTCTGGTATCAAGTCACTTTGGGGTATGTAAAACAATTGCATAGCTAGAAAGGTTTTGCTATTGGCCAAAAATGAGTGAGATAGTTTCTAGATATGTGAAGGGGTGTGCTATGTGTGCCAAAAGCAAGCCCAGCAATAGAAAACTAGGCTTGTACACTGCATTGCCAGTTCCTTCTCACCCTTGGGAAAGCATTTCAATGGATTTTGTTGGAGGACTACATAAATCGAGGAAAGGTCATGATTATCTATATGTTGTTGTGCATAGGTTCAGCAAAATGTGTATTTTGATACCCTGTAGTAAACAGATTACAGCTGAACAAACTCAAAAATTATTATTTGAACATGTATGGGTTCATTTTGGATTACCCACTTCTATTTTATTTGATCGAGACACTCGATTTGTGGGGAAGTTCTGGTCCAGTCTGTGGGAACTAATGGACACCAAATTAAAGAAAAGGATAGCTTTTCATCCACAAACAGATGGCCAGACGGAAGTAGTTAATAGGATGGTGATCCAGTTACTGAGAGGATATTGCAGCAAACACCGTAAGCTTTGGGACGAACACTTGTGTTATGTGTAGCATGCTTACAATAGAGCCAAACACTCTTCCACCCAGAGATCTCCTTTTGAGACCTATTTTGAGTTCATACCAAGGTCTCCTTTAGATTTTGTCTTTGGCAAAGATACCTGGTTGATAGACACAGTGATGTGGACAAGGCAACTAGGTTCATTGAACAGATCTGGGAGATGCACCAGGCAGTACAGGAACAACTAGAAAAGAGCTAGGCCAAGTACAAGGCTAGGCATGATAAGCATCGAATGGAACATAGTTTTCAAGTTGGAGACCAAGCCTGGCTGTATATCAGCAAGGACAAGATGTAAGGTGAAGGTAAAAAGCTAAAACCTATCAGGTATGGACCCTTCAAGATACTTTAGAAGATTGGTGAAAATGATTTTTGCCTTGATCTACCAGCTTACATGCACATCTACTCAATCGTGAACGCATGTTGCTTGAGGTTGTTTGAACCTTGAATGATTGAAGACCTTGAAGAGCAGAGTCAATTACGTTCTGTAGAAGACCTACTACCTAAATATCTAAGTGCATTACAGGAAGGTAAGGGTGACGTGCAGTGGACAAGTGGAATACCTTAGGATTGGGCTTAAAGGTTTGAAGCCAAGAAGTACGAAGTGGATTGAGATTGGACAACTGAGACAACAGTTTCCTCACTTAGTCGATGCTTGAAGAAAGCCAAGTTTTGATGGTCCAAAAGATTTTTTTTTTCGGTGGGAAGGCCGTGATCCGAATTGGATCCATAAACATTTTCCAAAGAACCTTGATTGTATTGGGATGAAACAAATCTTTAAAGAATCCAAAACATCATCAAAAACACCCTGAACCATTGGCAATGGTGGCCAGTGCGGAACGACAAGGAACTTGGTCAAAGCACGTTAACCGAGGCCTGTGGAGACTACGTGGGAGGTCAAAGTAGCCCCTCGGAGCCTGGGATTGGGAAAGGTAGGTGCTTTTTGATGTATTATTAGCGCCTAATGCTAATAGCACATCGTTGGGTGAATAAGGCCAAAATGGGAAAGCACAAGTACTCGGTCGCGTGGGGGAACTAGAGGACCACGGGTGAGAAAAGGTAAAAGCACTAAAGTACGAAGGCGGGACCCGCACTTTGGAAACTTGAAGTTTTGATTGGGTTGCCCTTGAATGGTAAGAGGTTTTGGATAGGAGAGAAATGATTCCATACACTGATCAATGCATAGCGGTGGAGATGAGATAAAACCACCATTGATCGCGTGCTATCAGTCAAGCAAATCAACTGCGCTCGACGTGTGTATGACGTCAGATCTTGAGGAGACCAGATCGGACAACTGAGATTGCGCCTAATGGAAAGAAGCGGAATCAACAAGGAATTAATCCATGCTCTAAATGGATTTGGAGTCTGTTTGGCTGCCATGGTGGAGGAAGAACGCATCCATGATGTAACTGAAGAAACGAACCGACGAAACATGCTAGCAACAGTTAAATGGGGACACATGGCCACTCCCTAAGCGCTCATGCTAATGCGGAACATGGAACTCCATGTGCAGTTGCAGAAGGAGAATCAACATAGGTAGGAGAGGAACCGAACAAGCATCAGGATCGAATGACTAAAGCCATGAATAGAGATAGTTGAACAAGAAGAGTTGATTGGGAACCTAAATTGGGAGGAGTCAAAGCGACAAAGGGAGACAGTGAACAATGAACCCAGAGAGGAGGATTGAACATAGAGAACAGTAAAGCCAAGAAAAGGAGGCAGAGGGCTGAGTTGACCACAGACAACGTCTAGCACCAGAGAGCTTAAAGATTCAAGCCTTACCATAGAGGAATCTGTCCAGACTGAGCATCACTTTTGGCTCTTTCCATTGTAGACCAACGGTCGCAGAGCTGGTAGGAAGAAAAAGAGTTTGTGAACTCCAAGTAGCTTGGGAAATCCAAGAACCACCCTGCCATGTAAAATGTACTTCAGAAGAACTCATACTGAGTACGTGTATTGTAATTTCTCTGTTGAAAGACACAATAAAACAAGGCCACCACTGAAGCTGGACAGGAGACGTAACCCTGGAGAATAGGGTGAACTCCTTATTAAAAAAATTGTTTGTGTCTTTACGTTGCTTACTATATTTCTCTGTTGTCTCTCCACTTATTTTCTGTGTATTGGCAATCTAATCGATCTGTTGTTTCAATAACATAGAACACACACACACCAACACATGAGTCTGTAATAGCTTTTGTTTAATAAATCTTAAACTGAGGTCACTCATAGGGTGGTTAACAGATCAGGAACTCACATCACTTTCTTGTGTCCTTCAACTTTGTGGTGTTGTTCTTTTCTTACAAATTCCACGGGTTGTCATGGGTCACCCTACCTCGGCTTTGTCCTTTGGTATTCGGATTTGCAGATCCAAAGTCTCGCTTCTTCTGTTTGAACTTTTGCTCGATTTTGATAGTGTATTGGTACACCGTGCCGAGCAAGGAGATGTTTAGGAACTCCATCTCTTCTTGGAGGTATCTGTGTAGGAAACCATGGTATTTGAGTACCAAATGTAGCTCATAGTCCTTGATACCCAACTGTGTGCGAAGGGTATGAAAAATGCTTGTGAACTCCAGCAGATCTTGGTCCCTTGCCTGCCGCAATGTGGTCCATTTGATGTATTTGTCCTCATAGGTTTTTACAGGATAGTACTACTCCTTGATGGCATCTTGGAATGAATCCCAAGTGGGTGCAGCTAAAAATAGTGAGATCGTACTTTCATTCTTCTACTCGCATTACGTTTCCCACCAATCATTGATGTGCGGGGTTTCTTTAACCATTTATCAGATATACCTATCTAGCAGATTTAACCATTTATCTACAATATCTATGTCTATCTGACCCTAGAATATGGCGATATCAAAATTACCTTTTACCTTAAATGGTGTGGTGTTTTCAGAGTAGCTGTTGGAAGCTAATGTGTTTCCTCTGTGTAGCTGTTGAAGGATCTACACAAAGATATCCATCATCATGTTCCTTTGTTGCTCAAGGGCTTCCTCGTCTTTCTTTTCATCTTCCATGGGAGGCCATCAGGATTTGTGAGGCTAGTCTTGCAAAGGTTCAACCAGTTCAAGCCCTAACTCCTTATATCCTGACCTCGTTGAGGACATGCAAAGAAAAACAGAGAAAAAGTAGACCGCTTTGATACCACTGATCCAGATTTAAATAGGAACGCAACAAATTACAGAGATAACCATAAACACAAAGATGCATTGAAAATAATACTTCATTTCATTAATGTAAAATACTAAAATATGTTTACAAACAAAAATGGAAATAAACTAGATAGGGCGATGGTAGCTTATCTCTGAGAAGAGATGTGGTAGTTACATGCCTCTAAACTATTCTACAACGAGGCTCAAAGGCCTATTTATTGTTGAGAAACAATGGAAAACCCTTCACATCCCAAAACCTAACCCTAGAAGATGAAACACCAAATTGTGGGCCCCGTTTGGGTAAATTGGTACAACAATTTCCCAGAGTCGTAACTTTGGCATACAATCTCTGTTTGATACGTACTAGCTCGTTAGAAAGGTCTATCCGAGCACTAAAACTTTGGGAAGAGCAACATCAGTCCATGGACCCATGTTTCTCCTAGATTTCCCAAAAAACGTTGTTTAGGGCCTCAAAATGGCTACAGAAGTTCAAGACCCAAAAAACTGCTAAAAATAGTAAATTGTGCTACAATTTAGGAAACTGAAAAACTAAAGGAGACAATTGTGGCAGTCCAAATGAGATAGGTGGGTGGCCACCAACATCGACCTGGATAAAAATCATACAAATTAATCTATGTTGATTAATAATGAACACATAAAGTCAATCTAAAACTAATAAATTAATAGTTTATATTCATTAATAATGAACACAAATAAAATGAATAAACAACTAAATTAATCATTTATAATGATTATTAATTAAACTAAATGAAATGAATATGAACTAATAAATTTATTGTTTATATAATGGATATGATACTACCAAAATAAGATAAATTATTACTAAAATTGTTATATTTTTTATCGCAAATGACGATTAAATTTTGCATATATATGACTACTAATAGCTAATTTACAGTATCTTATAACATGACTAAAATTTACTCATTTTTCTCTAGTCATTAATTGGTTTCAAATGATGACTAAAATTTCATATATATGACTATTAGTAGCTAATTTATATTATCTTATAACATGACCAACATTTTGGTCATATTTCATTGGTCATTAATTTGTTTTCTCGGGTGATCATATAGTAATCTATTTTATTGTATATTTGGTCATTAATTGTGCCAATTAATGAGTAAATCAATGACTAAATTAGTGACCAAATTCATGATTAAATATACTAGTAGATGATAAAATTGAGACAACCAATTAATGACTAAGTTAAAAACGACTAAAAGTTGGTCACATTATAAGATAATGTAAATCAGTGACTACTAGTCACCGACTGAAAAATGGTCATTTTATCTAGTTTTGTTTGGTTTTGTTTTTTTAAGAAGAGAAGCAGAAGAAATGGAGATGAAGGGAGAATGGGCGGGTCAAGGGAAAAGGCAAGAACAACCATCATAGGCCTCCTTTGAGCACAATCAATCACAGTCAAGCTTCTCTCTGACCTTCAAGGACCATAGTTATGTCGCAGAGCTAACAATGGACATCAAAGAGCTAGATGTTGGAGGCTCCATCTAGAGCAATGTCTTAAGGATAAATCTCCCATGCAGGAACCGACTGGCAAAAGTGTTGAACAAGCTAATCTGCCCTAGGGAGATGACCCATTCACTTTGATGACTGAGATATATTTTTACTAGATATGGTAGTTTATCATGGCCATATTTCTTAAATAATGTGTTGGGATGTAAAGGTAAATGGGATGATGTTTTTTTCATTGCTTGTTAAAGCAATGATGATTTCTTTGGCCTTTTATTGATAGATGGGGTATTGGCTTCTATTATGATGTAAGCTTGACTGAAGAGTATGTGTTATAAAGTCTAGGCAGGTATGGGGATCCTTATGTTGTGATTGGTCATGTATTTGAACATGTATTTTTGAAATATTGTACTAGAGGTTTGTGGAGGATGTAGGTGTTGGTTCATCACTTATGGCTATGAAGAATAATGTCGAAGGGGAAGGAAGTGTGACCTTTCAGGATAATTATTGTGCAGAAAATGTAACAAAACAATTAAATATTATGTTCATGCTTTTGGAGGACCAAAATCTCCTCAATGAGGAGGAATGATCCAAGTGTATCTAGAAACACTCAAAATTTAGAAGTGGCTTAGAAAATACTCAAAAATCAATGTTGTCTCATTTCACCCAAACTAGAACTAGGTCATAGTGCTCATCATCCTAATTCCAATGATGTGAATGACACTAAAATCCGAGTTCATATGATCAAGGTATTTGTGATCAAATTTTTGGTCAAACTAGTCCAAGTGGTAGCCACTTACAAGGCAACAATTTTTCATTTACCGACACATGGATTCTGGTTGTTATAGACTTATTTAGGCACATCAAACCCAACTAATATGTGAATGTTATTAGGGTTTATCAACCCCTGATATAGTTGTTTTATGCACTAAAGAAACTAATTCCTTTGAATGCTTCATTCCCTAAAAGTTCCATTGCAAAATTCATCCAAAAAGTGCCTCAAAGAGATCATTGCAAGAAGCCCTGTGTTAGGGTGCTATGCATAGCAGGTGCAACACTGTCTAGGTGCTATGCATTGCACTTAGGCCCTCTTTAGGGTGTGATGGTAGAGGTTGGACAAAATTCTCAGAGAGTTTGGAGAATCAGTTACTCATGGAATCGTCTAGAAGCTTCTCCAGTGCCACCTGCCCCTTTGAGTTCGCCTAGGGATGACTAAATGAATTAGGGAGCCTCCTCCAATTCCCCTCTTTCATGGAACCAAATCCTAAAAATAGAAATGAATTCATCATGATCATTGATGACTCAACTTCCTTCATTCATCTATAAATGGATCCCTCATCCAAGAGACCCAAGGGTTGAATTATTGTGAGTTGTAAGGAAGTGCTGATAGTTTTAGTATTAAGGCAAAAGTATTGCGTTATTGTCAAAATTTCTCGCTGATTCATGAGGTGAAGAAGGTTTGTAGCTGGGAGGATGGCACAAGAGTTAACTTATGGGTTGTAATTCTCCTTTTTTCTAATAAAGCTCTTCAAGATTTTTCCCATTTGTTTGTGTAATCTGTAAATGCATTCATTTGTTTATCATATATTCGATTCTATGATGTTTATGAATTATGGATCATTATGCTTTGATGGGTCTTTGTTTATGTAACTATGCATGTACTCTCTAAGCATGTTAAGTATAGGGAGGAGTTATGAGATCAGCTAGAGGAGAGAGAGATCAAGTGAGGAATCAAGCATAAGTTACAGGTTGGTCCTTAATAATCTTTCTTTTATCTATCATTTATATGAAAAATATTGAATTTTTTTAACTGTTGTTTCTAGGTTAGCTACCAAACCTAGAGTGTTATCATTTCTCAGAAATACTAATTTTCCGAAAAACAAATTGGAAAGTCCATTGGGAAGCAAATTTTTCCCTTTATGGTAGCTTAATAGCCTCTTAGAACATCCCACTACACTTTACTTGATGTTGTTCATTGAAATCAAGCTTAATCCAATGAAAATTGAATCAAATTTGAGCCAAGAACATCTTCATAATCACTCCCCATGACCATCACACTCTCCTAAATTATGACCTGCTATGCATAGCAGTTCCCGAATGCAAAAAGTACTATGCATCACATTGTCTATCACTACAGGCTGTAATGATTGACTAAGCTCAATTTTCCCATCTAGGAGTTAAGGTTTTTGACCAGTTTTCATCTTTGTTTGGTTGCTTGCTGAACATGAATGATGTCTCATCACTGAAACCAACTTTCATCTCTTAATTCAGCCTTGTTAGATTATGATTGGTGAATGTCTTTATGTTTTTGTTTTATCATTGCAATTTATTGCCAAAAAGTAGTGTTGATTGATTGTCATTTCGGTAGAAAAAGTGCTGTAAAGTCTTCAATTTTCTTCGAAAAAGTGAAGTGTCATAAAAATCCTCCTTCATAGCTAATCAATTAATCTATTTTGTGCATTTTATTTGATTTCATTCAAAGTGTCAAAAAGTTTTATTTCTTCAAACTTGAAAGTGTCTTTAGTCTTCCTTTCTCCCTTAGAAGAAAAACTATCGAAAATCGCCATTTTGTATGAACATTTTGAATCATTACCGCATTTAGTTTTCCTTATTGTATCATTCACATAATGGGATGTTGAAAACAAATACGTGCATTTGCATTTTACCATTTTGTTTTATGTGCATAAAAGAATGGTTGAGGGAATTGCATTAGTGTGTGCTCTTTGATGTTTGCTCAAAAGTACTTTTATGCTCTATCCCTTGTATTTAGGATTTTCATTGTTGAAAATAAATGAAAAGAGTGCTTATCATTCTATATGCATTATTAGGAATTTCAGAACACATTTCATGGTGAACCCTCAAAGGAAAATTTTTAAGCAAGATCAACTTAAAATGAACCTCAATTAACTTAACAACGCTTTGGAATTTAACACAACAAATCTAGAGGTCTAGGCTAGAGACGTGTTCCAGCATCTTTAAACCTAGTGAACTATGTAAACTTTGAAATGGGAACTATAAACTCAAACGGGAACTTTGGCATAAAAACCCCGGAAAAAAATAAAAAATAGTGCTAAAAATTAAAAGTGTGTATACTGGAACGATGATTTTATTTTTTAGGGGTAAATTTTGAACATGTTTTAAAAATGGAAGTGACTACGAAATTTTCATGCAAAATATAGCTTCAAAACGAAAGTGATGATACTGGAAACAATGATTTTTTTTTTAGGGTCAATTTTCAAACTTTTTTAAAAAATGCTAGTAAAACCAAATTTTTATGTGCCAACACAAAGTTGTTTATGAGGAAAAAAACACATTAATGTTTTTGGTAGAATATCATTTTTCTTTCCTAAGTCTAAATTCAATATATTTTTTCAACCATAACATGCTAGATACAAAAGAAATTGAAATTTTTTCAACTATAAAATTAAAAAATCATGACATTATGAATGAATTACATCACTAAATGAATTGAAAAGTCATTATTTGTATATTGAATAAAACATACATTATATCTCTAATTTAATATTGCATTGTAGATATTTTAAACAATAAAAATTACCATAATTAAGACATATAATCCAACGGCATAAAAATGCCTCACAACTTCTCATTTAACACCATATGGAAATCATCAATTTTATTTCAAGATACGATGCATACATCAGTTGTATAAACTATCTTAAACACTTATTCAAAATCACTCATATTTTCTTGCACACCATCAGAATTCACATCTTCAGATGAGTGACTGGATGCTGATGAAGATGTTCCATATTCTTCTCTTTCATAAACTAGTGCCCCATCTGAGTCCACATGCATGCCCAACATTTCAGGCTTCAAAATTCTTCTAGATCTACAATTGGTTTCAGCAGACTCCCATCTCAACATTGTTCCTTCTGGTAACCACCTTTCTAGAATCCCTATTGTCTTGAAGCGAAGAGTTCCTTTATTTGTTAAATTGAAGTCATAAACAATTATGTCAACATCCTCCAATTTTAATATGTCTGTGTGGTGGCGATTTATATTTGTACCCTTTATTTTTCTCTTTCCGCCATTTTTTTTGTCAACTACCATCTCTGGCTTATACACACCATTGATGGGTGTATATTTGTGGCATACCAATGTACTTCAACACTTGTAACATCCTAAAATTATGTAAAGACCTTTATAACTTTAGCAACCTAGAATGGATAGCCATTGGGATCTCCATCTGCTAGCACTGCAATCATGAAACCCTCCTTAATATCCTATACTAAACCCCTATAAAGGTCTTCCATGGCTTCACGTTGTGCACAAGATATTCTAGAACCAATAGACATATCTCTTTCCTCTGCCTGTGAAGAATTAATAATACCTTGAGATTGTTGTTGTTCAACAATGTTTATTTCCTCATGTTCATTCGACACATTTTGTGTTCAAATAAATGGATTTTTTAAAGGTATATCTTCATTTGTTGTTGTTGAAATGATATCACTTTGATTATTGAAAAATTACTCCCACCAAACTGAATCGGCAATGTCAAAGTACTCATATGTATGTCTAATACATTTTTTAATTTCTTCCAGGCAATCAGAATAATTTCTATCTCTATTTTGTCTGCGTGCATTCTGAACTTCACCAACTAATTGTAATAACAACATTTTTGATGCAAATATTGGATGATCTTGAATAAACTTCAAAAATTGTATGATGGTGCCCATTCTACAGTAGTTGAATACTTCCTTCCCCATATTAGTGTTTTCCCATCAATTTTTTTGATACGAAATTGATGTTGGAAGCTAATGTCATTAAGTTGTTCAATGCATTTCCCCTCACCATATGATCCTAGAATAAACCTTCACATGTCAATAGTTTCTTCCAACACATCAAAAGTAGGCTCTGACATGTATGATTTCTTAAGACATTTAATTAGTGATGGCAAGATCCCAACTTGCTTCCTCCTCATTATGACTGAAAATCAACTGAACATCTGATCAATATGGTCATGAGTGTGCCCAAAAAGAAGGAAACAAACCTTTCCCTTTTGAAAAATTCTCAATTCAATAAGCATGTTTAGATATCTAAAAAAAACTTGATTTGTGTTTTCACGACAAGTGTTGTCTAATTGTAGATATAGAACTTCAAGAAGATTACCAGACCAATGAGAAATCACATCATGAATTATAGTTATGGTCATATTTGCATCATTATGAATATTTGGAGCTGTGAAGTACACCCTTGGGAACATTTTCCCATTGAAGACCATACAACTAACCAAGTGAAACTGAATAAAATTTTCCTCCTATACATTTTTGGGTGTGCGAACAAAATGTAGTAAAAGTGTTTTCTTCTAGTCCATAACATCAATTATCAAACCCAGATATTTATTTCGATTTCATAACACTTCTTTCGATGCTTGTACAACTTCTTCCTTTCTTTTGTTTGTTGTTCACGATGCTCCTAAATTTCTTTGACAATTAAATCTACACAACATAAAAGTATTTCACTAAGAAATATGTTTTTATAGTTGATGACTTACAATTTTAAAAGTTAAAGTTATGAATGCTTACCTCTTTCTGACCCTTTACATTTTTCCCTTTATGATTTAAGAGAAGCACATGTACTATAAATCCCCATCCTTCTCTTCCTAGGAATACAAACATTGTTGAATTCTTTCTTCCATAATTTGACAAAATATTGATATGTAATAACCCTGCCATGTCCCTCAACAGCTTCTGCATATTCTTTGTATAAGTTGTAGATTTCTCGTCTTGAAAAATTATTTGGAATATGTATTGTCTCTGTATTTGGAATACACTCTCCATGCTTTGAGAGGAAATCTTTCATCCACGACATTGCAGTATTTGATAGTGGCCCAAACTTTCTTTTATGACATACTTCTGAATAAAATGTGAGATCCTTTTCCAAATTTTCTTGAATTCTCGAGAGACAAAATTCGCAATCTAATGAAACATTTTGAAAGCTTTTCTACAGATAAATAAAGTCCAAATATGATAATCATAACCCAAAAATTTAGATTACATGCACCCAACTAAATATGAATTTTGCATGCTTTTATTCATTGACAAATATCTCTTCCTACTTTCTAATGAAAATTTGAAATCCATATGTTTCAAGCAACCTTTTTGGCAACATTCACTTGAAATGAGAGTGCTAATAGAACTTCTTCTCATCAGATATTATTCTCTACCCCTTGTATAACTAGAACAGATTGGATTGATACGAAAAGGTCTACTCCTACTCCTTGATACAATATTTCTTGGCATCATCTCCATCATTGGATCATCAATTGTATAAGGATTTTCATCATCATTAAGTGGAATGTTATCCACACTATGATCAACTATACTTTTCAAATATTGACTTGGGGGATATTCTTCATCTTCCCCTTCTTCAGTGCTACTATCATAGTCCTTAGAATTCAGACTAAATGGAAAATTTGGCTCCATGTTTAATGGATATTCTTCCTCATGTGCATTGTCAGTGCTACTATCATAGTCCATAGAATTAGGACTACGTCGAAAATGTGACTATTTACTTATTGAAGATGCTACATCCTGTCCTTTGTCACTGCTAGCTTTATACTCATTACAATTAGGACTAAGTGCATAATCCTATCCTTTATCACTGCTGCTCTCATAGTCCTTAGAATTAGGACTAAGAGGACACTTGACACTCCATTCTTTTGAAATTCATCATCACTTTGTTCATGATTGTTGCTCTCATAGTCCTCAGAATTAAGACTAAGTGGACACCATGACACTCCATTCTTTTGAAATTCATCTCGCCTTTCATCACTGTTTCTCTCATAGTCCTCAGAATTAGGACTAACTGGACACCGTGGCACTCCATACTTTTGAAATTCATCATCATGCTCTTCATCACTACTTCTCTCATAATCCTTAGAATTAGGACTATGTGGACACTTTGACACTCCATTCTTTTGAAATTAACTATCACGCTCTTCATCACTGCTGCTCTCGCAGTCCTTAGAATTAGGACTAAGTGGACACGTGACACTTCATTCTCTTGAAATTCGCCATCATGCTCTTCAAAACTGCTACTTTCATAGTCCTCAGAATTAGGACTAACTGGACACCATGAAAGTCCATTCTTTTGAACTTCACCATTATGCTGTTCGAAAATTGTTGATCTCATAATCCTCAGAATTGGGACTAAGTGGACATCGTGACACTCCATTCTTTTGAAATTCACCATCATGCTCTTCATCATTACTGCTTTCATAGTCCTTAGAATTAGGAATAAGTGGAATCTGTGACTCTTTATTTATTTGAAATTCTCCATCCCCTCTTTCATCAATGTTTTTCTCATAGTCCTTAGAATCAGGACTATGTGGAAGAATTGACTTTCTATTCATAGTGGAAGAATTCCTGCTATATTCATCAATATGAATAGAGTTGTTACGCGATGAAGATGTTGATAGTGTATACATCGAAACTTCACTTTCAGAACAATCCATCCCTTTCAAATAGAAGATGTTGAATGATACAAATGGAGAGTCTCCTAAAGATATTATATAACTTAAAGAATGAAATTTTCCCTCCAAAAAGTTTCGCGAAAATATTTCGCTCCAAAAATTTTCGCAAAAATATTTCCCTCCAAAATGTTTATTAGATTTATTTACTTTCATTATTTTATTCTACAGTTTATTGAAAAATGTAAACTAATTTTTTTTATGAAATAAATCATTAAAATTAAAATTGTAAACTACAACTTCTACATTAATTATTCTAATAGTTTAAGTATATAATATTTACTAAACAATTGATTTTTTTTTTAATTTTATAATATATTCTAAAATAAATTAATCCCACATTTAGCTCGTTGTAAAACAATTCTACAATATTCTCTTTATAATATTTTAAAACAAATTATCCCACATTAACGATACGGTAAAACATCTTTGTAATTTCACTTGTATATTAAATTTCATTATCACTATTAGTCACATCACATCCACGTTTTTTTGAAGTTCGTTGAAAGACTCGTGAATTTGTGGAGTAGCTACATTGCTACCAACAACATATTCAACGAAGAATTCTCGCAATTGAAAGGTAAGTTAAATTTTTTTCCTTGAAAATTTTATCTTAAATTACTTTAATGAAAAATATTTTTTTTTTTT